>JUFY01019206.1:0-13524 GCA_001855655.1 Leptopilina clavipes | reverse complement strand
TTTTTTTTTTTTTTTGAGTATGACATTGATCAAGGGAACAGTCCCAATGTGGGATCGTTTCCGGACTAGCTTCCATCGGAATCAGCGTCCGGGTTTGCAAGAGAGCTCCATTGATTTGCAGATATAGCATTGCAGGTTTGCAGAGGTCACGGGTAATGAAGCGCACCGTCATGAGAGATAGAAAATGTTAGATTCTAGAAGAAAAATTGAATCCACTTCGAGTTAATAATCATATTGTTATTTTAATCATTGACTTTGATATAAATCTCGTATCGATCGTTTTACAATAGAACGTTTGTAAAATCTAAGACGGGACGCAAAATCTCCCTGTAGTATTGAGAGATAGAGAGTTTACTGGTAGTCTGAATCATCTTTTGATCACCCAGTGAGGAAAAATACGATTGGTCCAATCTTGGGAGCAATATTACCAAGATTGGGCCAATATTGATCCACGTCTGGTTGTGAGGTAATCAATACCAAGTCTAGAATTTTGAAAATTCAACCGAAATTTCTCTAATATAAGAGAGAATTTTTTTTTCATACCAAGAATAAAAATAATTGTTAATTAGTATAATTACTGTTTCTCTTGATAAGTGGTACGAGGGAATAATTAATTCCAATAATGAATTATAAATCACTATAATTATTGAAAAATTAAAGAGTTAAGAATATCAATAAAAAAAAGGAGAAAATGTTGTTATAAAAAATCGAATACTGAAGAATATCAATGATCCACTGACTCTTATACTTCGTCGATTACTTCTCGCTTACGAGTAACGAGTTTCATTGCCATCTATCGGAAATTAACAGATTTATAATGGCGCGAAATTCAAATTCACTTATTTTTTGCTTTCTCGTTTTATTTAATTTAAATTTTGCACCGATATAAGTCTGTAACTATCCGGTAGATGGCAATAAACAATTTTTCAAGTTGTACATATAATAATTTTTGTTATTAATAATTGATAATTATGATTTATTTCTAAATTATTTTTCTACATGGCACAAGAGAATTTAAAGAATTGAAATTTATTTTTTAAAAATTAAATTTTTTTGTTTAGTTTTTGTTATATGACAAATAATTCGATTTTTAACATTAATTATATCTCTTTGTAAATTATTGTTTATTTGGAAAAATAAGTTTTATTCTTGGTTTGAAAATTGGTTTTTGAAGAATTGGAACAGTCAGTAACAGTTATTCTTTTGTCGACAATTCCAAACAGTGGTATAGTATATAAATGGTACTTTGTAAAGTCTTTTGTTTTCTATTCTTTATAATTCTTGAATTAAAAAAAAATTCATCGTATATACATTTATGCATTTATATGCATTTTTTTTAGATACAAAATATTGATTTTCACGCGTATTTAAGCATTCACGTGATTCATATCTACTTATTTTCCGTGCACGATATATCTGCGGATTAGTGTTACGGAGGTAAAATTCTTAGTCATTTTTCAGAGACTTAAATTTAAATATGTAACAACTAGTTGTGACCTATAAGAACACAAATCATACGTAATCCTTGAATCTTACATTTCTTTTTTCCAGGATTATTATCTGTTTATTTATTAATATTTTTTTTTCTCTCGAATTACTGATTTCTATAATATGTTACCGAATTTAAAACAATTTTTTTGCCCCCACACGACAATAACAATTTTGAAAAATGCTTGTACAAAAAAAGTTCGAATATATATTTACGGACATGAATGAAGAAAAACTTTTGTTTAATGACTCCGTCTACATTAATTAAAAAGTCATAAAATTGTTCGCAGCTATTTTATTCCTTAATATTCTTTTTTTGGATACCCTGTCAGATTATAACTGTTACCTTTAATTAATTCAAGCATTAAAAAGTTTGAGACACGGTTGTTAAATTGAAAAATTAAATCACTAATGATGGCAAAAATTTAGAATATGGTTAGTAGTTTTCTAGTCTGAGAATTCGTACATCATTATTTATATTGCCTAAATTTGATATTGAGAGATTGCGGACGTCAAACAGGCGCCATGCCAAAGTTTAAGACCGGTTTACACTCCAAGTCAAGTTCGTGTAAAGTTTTTCGACTATTTTTGAATTGAAATTTTTTAAACAAAATTATCACGTAATTTTTAATTATAAAGCCTTAACTATTATTAATTATATGTCTTCAAAAATTCTTATAACTTTATTTTCTTTTGGTTTTTTTTCGAATCTCAATATTTTAAGACTATATTCTTTTCTTCATCTTGTGAAAATATTTTTTCTAAATTAGAATAAAATAACAAGTTTTTTAAATGATTTTTTTACATATAGGCAAATCTGAATAAACTTGCTCTTAAAATATCGTAGGTTGTTGCTAAAGTGGTATATAATGACTCCATTACAATGTATAAGAGTTCATTTCAATTTGTTATGCGATCCCAAGGAAAAGAAAACAAAGGGTGTGTTTGAGAAGCAAATATAGATTTCGTTTATATATCGGATAAAAATGAAAATTGATTCCTGTCTTAAAATAATACTCTTGCTCTCTTGTAAAAGAAAAAAAAATTCTCATCTCTTGCAAATAAATTCTTTTCAATTTTTTTGGTATTTTACCAAAAAATTTTCTTAAAACAATATTTTTTGTTTTTTAAACCAAATGGAAATTCGCAAATTCTTTTTTAAATTCAATAAACAAGAAAAAATGATGAAATTATTAATTAAATTAATTATTGTTAATTATTATTATTAGTATTAGTATTATTAGTAAAAAAACAATTGGTTTGATTACCTCAGTCTGTCAAACAATGAAATAATTAATTTAAATAAATTCTAATTCTTAAAATATCGATGGTATATCACGGTAGTGAGACTCCGTGGCTTGCGATCGTCGAGGTTAAGCACACCTGAGTACACACCTGAGTAGAGAGCGTTAGGCCAATAAGGCAAGAGTATAATTAAAAAAAAATTAGTTTCTATTAATTATTATTAGTAGTAGTATCATTATTATTAGTAATAATTGTTACCATTGAGAATTTAATGAAAATTCAAAAGCTGAATTTAATATTCTCAAAGTAATAAATTACTTTTTTGTAATAATATTAATTGATCATATGATTAAATTCAAGTTGGATGGGTTAATTGTTATTGATAGGCGAGAATGTTGTCTTTGTAGATAATTCCCGCCCCCTTTTTTTTGTGATTGTTTTAAAGTGAAAGAAACGATAAAAATCGCTAAATACTTAATGCCAATAAAGTATCTGTAGACTTTTACGCAGAATACAAGTCCAACTCGTGTATTACCTGACGAAACCATTAAAGGGTTAAATATCTGCGTTTCTTGCGTATACCACAAGTGCCTAATTACTGTTAGTAAAAGAACCATAATTACAGTTGACCATCGCTCATACGGATGAGCCAAGTTAAATGCCCACGTTTTCTACTCGAGAGTATCAACATTTTAATTTACTTTTAAAGTTTTTAAAAAGTTTTGCACAAACGACACAAAACTTTCATAAGAAATGAAAAATTCCCTTTAATGCTCATTTTATTAGAGATCTTTTAAATTATTTATGCTATTATACATGGGGATGACGAAGTTGAAGTTCACAACGTTTATTATCAACGATTCAGAAAAAATATAATATTTTTTCAAGCGAAAAATCATAATATTTGATACTTAAAAATTTTTATTTCTCAAATTGTCTATGAAAAAGAATTTCAAAAACTTTTTTGTGGACAAAAATTTAAAACTAATTATAGAATATATTTTTTTTAAATCGTTGATCATAAACGTTAGAGACTTTAACTTCGTTGAATATGTCGATCGTAATGAGTTGAGAATTTATTTATATATATATTTATTTTGAAATAGGGTTTGTTTAAATTGTATATGGTTTTCGTGTTTTAAACAGTTGTCATAAAATCATGGTAAAGGTAATGAAATACAAAGGAAGCATAAAACACTTTCAAAAGGTTTATAATCTCATTTTATTGTCCTGAAGATTGCGTAGAAAGTTATAGACTTTTATTATTATTATTATTGTAGATGTAGCTTTGTCTGAAAAACGATTGACATTAATCGTTTCAAACATAAAGTTTCGGGTAATGATTTTTTAATTGAATAAAAGAAAAGGGGAAATGGTTGTTTTATCGTTAGGATTGAGCATGAATTTCTCGTCGTGTTAGCTTGAAGACTAAGCATGTCGTTTAGGGTCGGAAATAACCGAAGAGAAACGAATCAACTCCGCCTGTGCCATATAGAATATACTACTCTTCATTCAAATTTTCGTCTTTTATAAATTTTTCCCAATGTAATTTTTCTCCCGAGATGCATTTCAGGATATTTGATTCTTTATTTCCGTTCGGTGATAATCGCATTTAGGAAGTATTTTGAGTTTCAAAAAATGATTCTATTTACATAATGGAATAAATCAACCTTAAAGCAGTCATAAAAATTTGATTACCAATAAATCGTGAATAATTATGAAATGTCTTTAAATAATATAGGTGCGGGAAATTGTGCATATATGTGTGTGAGGAAATGTTATTAAATCGTTTCTCGTTTTAAATAAAACACGTTTTTCATTTTAATTGTTTGTGATTGATTTTAGAAATATTCTGGAAATATGTTTTCCAGTTAAGAAATAATTTTATGTAATGGTAATAATAATAAAATACATGCGGGTCCGGGGCGACTTCACATTGAGGAACGGCGTTGAATTCGACCTTGAACAGGATGTTTAATATGAAGCGCATGCGTGTGCATAGATTCGATCATCCCATGTCCCCGAGCTCCCTTTCTACTCCTTTATCCAGGACACCCTGGAAAGCTGCTTTTCACTTTCACATCCTTGTCACATCCCTTTCTGTACATATATATATATATATCTACGTGTATGTATGTATGTATGTATGTATGTATGTGGAGAGAGAACCCTTCGGTCGTCAAAGCGCGTGTAAGTTTTACTCACTCTCACACCTTTGCAAATATTGCACAGCATATAAGAACGAAAGTAAACGTGATAATCAAATCATATGCAATGGCCCCTCTTGTTGAGAAGAAAAAGAATTCAAATATTTTCCCAAGTTATGTCAATAAATCGTTATTTACCATTTAGGTTCTATTTGGAAAATATTTGCTTTTTATTGGTCCTTACAGATATATTATTGTCTTTTGAATACTTTTTCAGAAAAAAAGTATCTTTTGAGAAATTCATCATCATTATTGAAGAAGTAGGGAAAATGGATATATTTTGTGAAATTGAGAAACGAGATATGCAATTAACGAAAGTGACTGTATTTATTGAACTGATTAAATGAATCGTCTTTAGCTACCTACTACACATTGGAGCAGCTCCATTCAATTAACTGTAATTTCAATTAGCAGTTAATTGATAGAAGCTATTACTGACTTGAGTCTTCATTTTACTGGGTTATAACAATAAACTTTGAGGAGTAATTTTGTTTTAACATTGCGGCTTTAGTTATTATTAATATTATTATTATTATTTTGCTGGGTTATAACAATAATCTTTGAGGAGTAATTTTATTTTAGCATTGCGGCTTTAGTTATTATTATTATTATTAATATTATTATTATTTTACTCGGTTATAACAATAATCTTTGAGGAGTGATTTTACATTAACATTGCGGCTTTAGTTATTATTATTATTGTTGTTGTTGATGTTATTATTATTATTATATTTGCAATTGGAAAATTTATTTTCAACGCTGAGTGTATAACAATCTGATTGCAATTAAAATTTCTCTTTGAATCAGGTCGTTTGGTACGGCTAAGCCACTTCCTCAATCTAGTACACCTGATTTTATCCAGCAGCTTGTCTTAGCATCAGCATGAATATTTCCTCTGCAAAGCGATACGTTAACCGAGTAATCGATTAAATCAAGCCGAAGGCGAACAAGGTGTGTGCGACAGCCGGAAGGTTAGCTATGTTACACCCACGAATGTTTCTCTATAAGTTTTAAGAGAAGAGCGGCATTATATCTCTCTCTGTCTCTCTCTATGTGCGCTAACGTGAAACTTTGTCCTCGTGTGCAATACGATTATTATGATCGGCGGCATTACAAAATGTGGAAACAAGTTTATGCACACAGAAAACTCATCTTACTAATCACACATTGCACGTGGTACCAAGACTGAATTCTTAATGACCACGCACATTAGAATATTCCGATGATGATGGAATACTGATGATGATGAAGATGAGGTTTAGATAAGCAAAGCAAAGAATTGACGATTAATGAAACAATTCTTTTAAAAGATCTATGAAAATAATCACTGATCCAAGAATTTGGAATCAATTTGATACTTTTAAGTTTACAGTGAAACAAGAGGACGTTTTTTCTAATTGCGTGCGGAAAGAGAAGGAATTATTTTATAGTACTCAAACCTATTCAAATGTTATTCATCCATTACAAAAGATTCTTAGGTCCATCATCTCGAATAACAGATTTTTGATGATTGTTTTTCTCTTCTGAATCGGTTAAATTTTTTGGAATGCAAAAAAAAATTATCATACATGTGAAAAACTTTCATTTGAATTTCAAAAGAGCAAAGTGAAGACTTAAAAGCATGAGATGAAAATTTATTGAAATAGACACTAAAAGATTTGAGAATAATTTGCTGGGAAAAAATGTGATTTTTTCATATTTGCTTATGTTAATAATTGCGACTGCAATAATCATATATGATTTGAAGAAAATTTCACGAGGAAGAAATTGATAATGAGTGAATATTCTAATGCTTTTTTTGTACAATATTGGCATGAAAATAATATTAAACTCGATGAGGTGAAGTAAGCTCTTAAAAAATATTGTTGAAAATTTGGCTCATGCGCATTTTGTGAATTGACATTTTCTTTATGAATTCATATTCGGTATGAATGGTGTTAATTTTACTTGTTGAAAAAAAATATTCAATAATGTAAAATTATATAAAATAAAAATGATTGTAAACCCGTTAGCAACAGATATTTCTGAAGATGGATGAGATATTCATTTTTTCGATACAAGATTATCCAATGGATTTAATTAGACTTTCCGCTGTATTTTCTCTGCTTATATATTTCTGATAATTAGAAGCTGGTGATCAATAAATCCCGACGAGTAACAAAACTCAAGGCAGGTCAAAGGAAAATGAATTTTCGTTCAGTGAACCTATAAATGCATCAAGTGAGAAAGGCAGCAAATTACGAATTTCGCCTTCTTATGCAATCGGTCTAGAATTTCATATTCAACTTTTGCTACCTGCTATCAACATATTATCCAATTCATTAACGTAAGTTCAATGCATATTTCAGGGTCATTCAAACTTCTCTTTTATCGGAATTATCCATTCAAACGCATTTAACTAAATGGATAATTTAATAATTTATTCAATTGTTTACTAAACAAGAATCTTACATATGCTCCAAAAATGTGATTATCCGCATATATTTTACAAATCTCATGAGATTTACAATCTCTGAAAAGAAATTGTAAAGAAATTGGAAAGAATTTGGAAAGAATTGAAAGAAAATTGAATCCAACTTAGCAACAAATAAGAAGAATTGTAGAAAAAATTTTATTTTTACAAGAAAATTTTGCATATTATAAATTTACGAATGCATCTGTTTCTATGTCAGGAACACGAGTATACACACCAGGAGAGAATGACAATTAAAGTCCCAAGATCGAAGAACCTCGGGGTTCCAAAGTTTGAAAACACATTCCTGAACGGGTAAAGGCCACGAAGACAACCGACTCGGTGCGGATTAAACCGAACTCGAGCATGAGCGGTCCTCGACTCTTTGGTGCGAGCTATGGCTATTGACCGAACCTGGCGAACCGGCCGGTCAGCTGTGAGCTGAACCGCTACCATCTAGAATATTATATACATTTTGCCAGCAATTTTCAAGTGTCGAGATCATCCAAAAATCTTGACAATTAATCACAGGAAGAAGTAAAAAAAAAACAATAGAGAAAGAAAGAGAGAGAGAAAAAAAAACCGGATCACTATCGGCCAAACAGAAGTGATCTTGCGCGGAATAAAAAAGAACGATACCGGAGGAAGCAGTCGTGCACCATCTCTTTTGCCTTCTAGTCGCTCGACAGTCGAGTCGACCAGTGCGTGCTTGGAACTCCACTACGACACTTCTCCGGCACTGATTCGCCTCAAGACATATTAAACCTGGGCAGTGCTCTACAATAACGCGAATCAAATTGCTACCACAAGATAAGATTTATAATTTTCAGTGTCCTGAAATGAGAGAAAAAGAGAGAGAGAGACATAAATACAGGAACAGTCTCTCATTATGTGAAATATAACCAAACGGATTGTAAAATAGAAGAAATTTCCCCCCTCGATTTCTAAGTGACAAGTGAAGAAAAGTGTGATGTGATGTGCTGATTCGGTGATGGGTACGTGAAGTGCAAAGGAGTTTCTATAAAGTGTGCATAGTTACAGTGGATTTTTCCAGCACTTGGTATCAAGAATAAAAGCATCAAAAGTGCTTCATTAATTAAATTCTTTTCAATTGTCATTATGAGGAAAAATTTTTTGACAAAACTTTCAACATTATAATGTTGATTTTACCAAACAGAAAAGAGGGTCACCCCCCTGAAGATGATATCGTCCCTGGCAAGCTCGTAAAAGTCGTCTGATCGCATCGATCGCCGATTCTCTCTCTCTCGACAAAGGAAAGACAGCCCAGTCAAAATTTCTACTTCTCAGACATTTACTTTCTTTTTTTTTCGAAATTTGTCATTTCTTTCCCAAAAAAGAAAAAAGGAATTTTTCATATATATTGAGAATGACAATAAATGTCAGTGAAAATGAAATGATAATTGTTACTGTAAGTGGAGAATATGAAATTTGTTGAGGATTTATATAGTTGCTACCGGTGAAGGTATCGATTTTTGTTACTACCAGTGAAGGTATATATGAATTTTATTACTATATACTGTACCAGTGAAGGTATCGAGTTGGCAACTACCAGTATATAAGAGATAATATCTGGTTGTTGTGCGATATAGAAAAAGAGGAGGAGAGAAGAAATAATTGAACGAAACTGAAAATTGAGTTTTAGAAGAGAAAAAAAGATGATTTTTTTGACAAATTTATTTGTATGATATATGAGAAAGGGGGAGAGAGAAAGGATCTTGATAGAGAGGAAAGAGAGTCATTAACGATCAAGTGCTAGAATCTTTTTCTTCAAAGAACCTGCAAAAAGCGATGCTTGAAAAACCTGTCGAATCGCTCAGGTCTCGAGGCTTCTGTAGTGGGTTCCGGCGAAAATTGCGCTCACTGTAGTGGGCTGCGTCGAAACCGGTTTCGTTTCGCTTCGAATCTCGCGTTTATAAAGGTCGTGCGTCGAGGGAGGAGTAAGACTCGTGGAAAACGAATTTACACGAGGACACCCGCACTCGAGAGATTTCTTATCTCTTTTGCCTGTCATGATCTCTCTCTGAAACGTCTCACGTCGTCGTTGTCGTCGTGACCGGTTGGATCGGATTGAAATTTCACTATAGGTTTCTTTTTTTCTACATTCTCATTTTGAACAAGTTTCATCAAGGTTTGACCTTGACCGGAGATAAAAATGATGGTACCTAAAGAATTCAGATTTACTGAAATTTTCTTATCAACAGGAATGGGAATTTGTCTCTTCTAGGTTGCCGAATTCGGTCATTTTGAAATTGGCAGATAGAGAAAAAGAATAATGGAAGGGGGGAATTTAAAGGAGGAACAGGATTCGCCTGAGAGAACCTCGTACACGATGAATCGTCTTAAGACCTAATTGTTATCTAATGATCCAAAGAGGTCAAGTGATTAGTGATGAAGCGCGCATCAAGCGCTTCTACAGTGGCACAGGTGCAGTCCGTGATCTTGCCTGGCAAGATTCACGAATTACGTAGCCCAACGAATTTACTGACGACTGAGGAGCTTGACGAGACAATCTCCAGGTCGATAAACGAACATCTTCATCATCAGACAATCAAGAGTGACATTCGCCAGATCGATGAGAGCAAAATTTCAAAGTCGCCAAAAGCAGCAATGTCCCGATTGCTGACAGTCGACTCGGAGAATTATATGCTACGTAAAGGTTCAACAAACACGACGACAACATCGAATCCATCGTCGATGTCGATCACTACGACATCGAATATTGTTACAAATCAACAACAACAACAACAACAACAGCGAGATTGTCCCCATGGTTTTGCGATTAGCACCAGTAAATTGTCCGCCACTGGGAATGGCACCTATTGTACGGCAGATATTTCATTCGTGCAAGTATCAACGGTAACGGGCAATAAGCCCAACAACCTGGAGAAGTCAGTGGTGAGCGTTTGCGAAAGTTCCCATCAGAGTGGCTACGACGAGGCTAACCAATCCATCCGTTCTTTGTACGAGTCTTCAACAATCGGGAATCACGTTGATCGCACCGCAACCACAACTCTCTTGGCGAAAGGAGGCGCCACCGTAGCCCAACGACGGACCTCCTCTAATCAAAGTCAAATAGCCTTTACAAATGGAACAAATGTGTCTTTATCAATTTCTTCCTCCTCTCTTATCGTTCCCTCATGTCCTTCCTACAATAATTCGAAACAACTCTCACCCGGCAAGGTTCTCGAGAGTGCAATATCCACCGTTCTTGGACACAAGAACCAAGATGAACAATTGCAAGTGATCGGTTTTCAAGCGCAATCAAATTTATTGACAAGCGATGATAATTCAGTGGTCGCCGTCACCGACGTCGATGACGGTGACGATAAACATTTTGTGTCATGTGCCAGACCATTGTCCTTTCATAGGCACATGTGTTGGTGTAGTCCTCAACTGTTGATCTCGAAAAACTCATCATCATCATCATCATCATTATCGGTGGCTGAGAATCCAGCTATCGATATCGATCTTTCTAAGGCAACAATTAATAATAATAATAATCATAACAACAACAATAATAATAGTAGCAATAATAATAACAACGTCAAGTCATCAAATTTAATCGGAAGTGATACCACAAAGAATAGTTTTTTGCTTGTAAATGGTGTGAAAAATGGTTGCGACATTAATCCAAATGGAAAGCAAACAGTTGATAGAAAAATAAATCAAGAAAATTCGTATCGGAATCTATGTTGTTGTATGTGCGGTTCTTTCTGTCCTATAGAGTGCCACGCGTGCTTCCACGTCGTCTGCTCGGAATACAGCGGACAGCATCTGTGCCAATGGAGTTCCAAGGGTCACGCTTTGCCAGGACAGATCTTCGACAAGGAAAAGGTCAGTGTACAACGACGTTACGATCTTATCTTTTATCGTTCTCTTTTTCTTTTTTTCATGCCTACCTACACGTGCCGCTTATAATATACTTTTTCCCCCCCTCCCTTTATCATTCATTTACATTTAACAAACTGTCCATATAAGTTTCCTTTTTTTTCTTCTTCTTCTACAAAAGAAGAAAAAAACTGAAGGTCGAACACCCAGTGGAAAACCGGAAGATCAATGCATTGTTAATGTTTTATGTTTTAAAATGCATTATAGGAAATGGGAATTCTCGCGTATATTTTAATAATTTATTCTAAATTTTACCCTTGAGTAGATTTTATCGCATTGCTCGTGGACAATAATTTACATGCGTTATATTCAAGGAATATATTTGTGTTTATATTATATATGATTTCCAGTTTAGTTTGAAAAGTTTTGTTTTTCCATATTTTTTCTTCTTCTTTTTCTTTTTCACCCTTCTCATTCAAATTCAATCTTAATTCGTGATCAAATTTCTAAATTTAAAAAAAGAATATATATGTGTTTCATTTGCATAAATTGAAAATTAGTTATTTTTTTATTAAATTGGAGCATTAAAAATAATAGGGGAAAAATATTTGGGTTTGATGAAGATTTTTTGGTTAATTTACAATCAACATTTTTTGATTGATCCAAAAAAATTTTTGTTTATACTAAATTTGAATTAGTTAAATTAAAAATAATTGATTTTACAGTCAAATTTGACTATTATTAGTTGTTTTTTTTACCTAAAATTAATAATTTTTTTACTAATAATTACATGGGAAAAGATATAAAGTAACTTTTAGTGTTTACAAAGTAAAATTGGAACTGTCCGAAATTTCTGTCAATTTTTACTATTTCCGGAGTAAATTTTATTACGTTTAAAGTGAATTTTATTAAAATTTACTTTCGAAATAGAAAAATTGACTCTGGAAATAGTAAAAAGTGACAGAAATGCGCAGAAATTTCGGACAGTTCCAGTTTTACTTTGTAAATAGTAAAAGTTACTTTATATTTTTTTCCGTGCATAGTTATTATTAAGTTACACGGAAAAAATATAAAGTAACTTTTACTCTTTATAAATTAAAACCTAAAGTGTCTGGAATTTCTGTCAATTTTTACTATTGCCGATGTGAATTTTATACCAAAATTAAAATTTACTGAAAATAGTCAAATTATAGTAAAATTTGACTATTTTGTGTTGTTTTTTTTTACTTAAAATTAATAATTTTAGGTATTTCTGGAGTAAATTGTACGATACGTTCAAAGTGAATTTTTTTTACCAAGTTTACTAAAATTTACTTTGGAAAAAGGAAAATTTACTCCGAAAATATAGTAAACATTGACAGAAATGTTTAGAAATTTAATCAAAGTTTAGGTTTATAGTAAAAATAGTAAAAATTACTTTATAATTTTTAAAGTTTAGTTAATTAATTCAATTTGTGAAATTTGACTATTTTCCTTTGTTTTTATACCGAAAATTAATAATTTTTTTTAATAATTAGTGAACTAATATATTTATAGTTAAATTTGGCAATTAATTTAGTTATTTTCTACTGAAAATTAATAATTTTTTTTTGCTAATAATAATTATTTGTAACTAATTACTGATGCAAGAAATCAAGCAAAATTTTACTGTCAGTTTTATGACTAATTCAGATTTATAGAGAGATTGACTGGAATCTTTTTTTTTAATATTTCTCAATTTTAGATGAAACGAAAGTTTGGATAACTTGAAGAAAAGTTGGTTAAATTAGTCAAATTTTCGTTAAAAATTTAAAATAATAAATTAATATATAAAATTTGATCGGTATCCATTTGAAGTAAAGCAAAGGGCATTGCCGCAAGTAGTAACGGCCATACAAGTAAGACATACGCAATGTCTGTTCTGCACGGCCACTACTACTTGCAAATAATAAGTAGTACACATGACGCGGGGCTAGCACTAAAGTTTTCTTCCACTAGAATCGCAATATTTAATAAAATAATAATATTAAAAAAAAAAATAATAATAATAGTAATAATAATAATAATAATAATAATAATAATAATAATAATAATAATAATAATAATAATAATAATAATTTCCATAGATTACTATTATTTTTCAAATCACGAAGAATTCCGTAATACTAAACGAAAGAATAAATTTCAACTAAATTCAGAATTAGCTGAGTGAAAAAAAATTTACTTCTCAGACTTAATTGAACCTCCCAATTCTATAACTCGATTTGCGCTCGGACGCACGCGCTAATACCAGTCGGGTAGCAG
>JUFY01019202.1:3167-71224 GCA_001855655.1 Leptopilina clavipes | reverse complement strand
TAATAATTAAAAATAATTAACAATTTTTTGATTATTAATTAAAAATAATTAACAATTTTTTGATTATTAATTAAAAATAATTAACAATTTTTTGATTATTAATTAAAAATAATTAACAATTTTTTGATTATTAATTTATCAATTAGGAACTAAAAATAATTTATAATTTTTTGGTAATTAATTAATTAATTAATAATAATTTTTCGATTATTAATAGTTATTAGTCAATAATTTTTGTTGGAATTTTTGACGTTTGATTGATTTTTTTTTATTAAAAATTGGAATCAAAGAAAATAAAATTTTTTGATTGACTTAAATATTATTATTTAAATTAAACACGCACGAATCTTTTCTAAATGAAAGAATATACGAGAATATGAAAATTGAATAAAAATCTTTAATGATATCCAATTAAGTGACTGATGAAAGAAGCAATTAAAAATGGGTGAGGCTTTTGAGTATGCAATTAAATCAAACTAGATTTATACCCGCATTGTTGCTCAAGTGCATAATCGCCAAAGGGTCACTTGCCTCGGCACTGCTCGAAATGTACGAGGAAGTTATAAAATTATGTATATTATTTCATTTCATTGACATTGAAAATTGCACTATTTCAAATATATACATAAGAAATTAGTCCAATAATTATAAAAAATGTACTAATTATTATAATCTCGATTATAATTTTAATTATTTATTTAACATTAAATTATTTATCACGCTCCAAAATTTTATCAAAAACAAAAATTAATAAATGTTTACTAAATTAATTTATTTTTTTTTTAATTAAATTTATATCAAAACATTTCATTTGTTTATAAGTTTGATTATTATTATTATTATTATTATTATTATTATCATGATTGTCATTATTATTTTGACAGAACTGGAAAAATATAAACAAATCGAAATGGTAATATAGGTATTGAAGTAAAATTAAAAATGACAGGTCAGTCTTAGTAGCTTTGCGCAGCTAGACGATCCAATTTAACTTATATACAATGCTCTAAATTCTCAGGTTAGCGTAGGCGTGTGCAGTAATATATGTATATATATGTATCTACATATGTACTACTAACTCTCGATGCCATGGAGAGGAAAAGAGAGAAATGAAACGAACCGTCCGTTCCGGGAGCCTCTTACGCAACCCCCTTTGGGTGCTCAAAATTAAAGTCACTGAATCGCACTGATCGTATTTTTAGAAAGCCAAATTGTTCAACGAAAAAGATTCGTTGTCAACTTTCATCAGAAGGCGAAGGTGAAAATTAATCCCAAGAAAATTAATTACAATCAAATTTTCAAAATCTAAATGAGACTTGTATTTTCGATTCAAAAATTCCTAAATTCCCTCCGTCACACATTATAACTGCAAAGACAATGGAAAATTATTATTAACATTTCCAATTAGTCTAGTTAACGATCACTTGTCAATATTGTTGCGATAAGATTAAATTTATAATTAGAAAAATATGTTCTCATATGATAAGAATCTCGTATTATGAGTTGTTTAAAAAAAAGGTAAATAAAGTTATATAAGAATAAAAACAGAAAGTAAAAAAATAAAAAAAAAACTACACTTGGAGAAATTTATTTGATTCAACTAATCGATTACTTGTTACACAAATATATATTTATTTGTATTAAATAATTTTAAATGGCAGAAATTATTTCTTCGAATTTAATTTAGTTCGAATAAAAATAAAAATTATTTGATTCAAGTATTTATTTGATAATAGTTGAGTAATAATCAATATTATTTAATTCAAATAAATTTTTTTCCAGGGCAATGAAATTTTTATTTCTTCTCTTCAAATGTTATAAACGTTTGATAGATAATAAAATTCCATTGCTGTTGCCAAATGCTGTTCTTCAAAAGAATATTTTTGTTCCATGTGCGTCAGTACTTGAAGAATGCAGAAACATGAAAGAGAAAATACAATTTTTGGACAGCGCGTATTTAAAAAGAAATCCATGGAACAAATAACAAGCAAACAAAGATGAAAAATAATCTTTCTATAACCGAAATAACAAATCGAACAGAAACAATAAAAATTTAGTCAGAAGAAAAAGAAATCTGATCTAAATTGTAACAAAAATCTATCCACAGCAATAAAAATTACAATAAACAATAAAAATCTCATTTAAATAACAGAAATTGAACCGAAAGTCACACATAAATGAAAATCAAATCTACAAGCAATGGAGAAAATGCAATAGAAAGAAAGAAAAATTATTTCCAATTCAACGAATCTGAAACGAAGATAATACTAAAACGAAAACTATTCAAATATAAAATCAGCAAACTGAAAATTAGTTTTAAATAAGTTTCCAGTATTCTTTGATGCTTCAAGTTCAATCTAAATGTCCACTTCGGACAGAATTAGACACGGAAAGAAGATCTGGTGCCAATCGTGCCATCTGATTCGATAGAAAAAAACTCCATGACCTAAAGACAAGAATCAAAATACCAGATAAAAACCCAGTAAAAATGCCTTTTGTACCAAATTTTTCAACTTTTTTTCACTTAAAAAAATTCAATTTTCTATTAAAGTTACTTTGAAATTCAAAGTATTTACTATTATAGTTAACATTTTTCTAATTTTTATTAACTCAAAGTTCTTTAAATAAATCGATAAATCAGTTTGTGACATTTTTTCAATTAAAACTCCGCAAGTATAAAAATAAAAATAGAGATAAAAGGAAAATTAAAAAAAAACCTGTTTTTCCTTTTTCTCATAGAATTTACAACCATTTGAATATGTATTATTTTTTTAAAAATAATTATAAAGTAGGTTGACGATATCAATCGCTTTAATTAACTCATTTAAATTGCAAGAGATGCAAAAATTATTTTTGATAATGTGTGCCATTGTCACGAATATTCTAAAATCCAGTAAAAGTTTACATTGAATAAATTTTTTGCAAACTCGATATGAATTCAATACATTCGATAAAATTCCGAAGAAATTTTCCATATATCTAAATTTCGTTCCATTATTTTAGTTTTTGTGAATATTATTAATTTCCCCCTTTAGTGTCATTTGACCTAAAATATTGCTCACAATAGGCGAATGTCAAATTAAAAATTTTAAAGAACAAAAAGTTGAAAATTAATTTGAATCGTTTCAATTTTCAATATAATTATAATCAATTTGTTCTGAGAAAATACATATGCAGGAGTTTCAAAAATGCATCTTGACTTCTGTTTACAAAACGAAATTACTTTCCAGAATCCAAATAAGAACATTGAGTAACCCTGCTTTTAGAATCTATAAATATTGAAACACATGTTTTAAGCTTTCTGTCAGAAGGAAATTTTCTTAAAAAAAAAAAAAAAAAACTTCAATGGCAATGATGAACAAAATATCTGAATTTAAAAATTTTAAATTTTATGAAAAAGAGTGTTCAAATTTTGGGTGTAAATTTTGATAAACGAAAGTATTGGATTCATAACGTTTCACAATAATACTGACCCTTTTTAGCTGATTGCCAGTAATGTTCACAAGTTCATTTCTAATTAAATTGAACTTCATCATCGTGTCGCTGGAAAAAATAGAGGAGCCAAATGCAAGCCCAGGATAATCGGCGCATCTTTTCCTTCTTCTCGCTTCTCTTTCAGCTTCAATTTCGGTTCTTTCGCTTGGACATCGTAATCTTGCAAGTTCAGCTAGTTCGGGATCATCTTCAATGTTAATAGACTCATCATCCGAGTTCCCATCTCCCCGAACCCTTGCGTCCGCGTGCTCAGGTTCAGGGCTACCTCGATTATCTAAATTTATCTCTTTTTCTATCCGAGGTGCCTCCTCCGGATCTTCTGCTTTCTTAATTTTTCGTTTATTTATTTTCTTCTTATTAACGTCCTGACCACACTGCGCGGGCCTTTTTTGGACGTTATCCTTAAGATCCGAGGTTTGATTTTTAATTTCAATGTTGACATTTGTTTCAACATTATAAATTGTTGTATTGATTGATTGTTGTTTTGTTTCAGGGAACTTGTTATTTGAGTCGTGAGTTTTGCGAAATGCTGCTAAACGTCGAGGTGACACGAGGACAGTTGTTAGGTTAGGTTCCTCATGTGCTGCAGACGTCGTTGTAGTCGTGGTTGTTGTCACGTCATTGCCAATGAGAGGATTCGTTGTCTTGGAATCAGCTGTGTCATCTGTCAAAGTTGTTGTTCCAGTAGGGCCACACTGCGCGGGTCCTCTACTGGAAATGTCAACACGTCTTCGTGTTGCATGCCGTGGATGATGCTGATGACCGCGACGTCTCGTCGTCGACGTGAGCGCGTGCTCCATGTCCTTCTGCCCTCGCGTCTTGCCTCCCTTCCGTCGGCCACTATGCTACCAGTACTGCTACTACCGCACCGGACACTCCGCCATTTTCTCTGGCACTGCCACACGTTCTTTTGCAGCTGATGCTGCTGCCACCGATGGTCGACATTGCCTCACACACATATAAACGTCAGCCCACGCGGACATGGATTTATAAACGTCTTCTCAATACCGTTAAACTTACACACACTCTGTTTGATACGCACACAAACGCACAACTATCATACTGCGATTGTCTCTCTCTCTCTCTCTCTCTTGCGATACTGCGCTCGACGTGGTGAACCTCCACACTAAAATTGAAATTCTCAACTCGCTCGGTGTCACACTTTCAAGATTTTATGGGCGAGCATTTTCTCGCGCCATCTTACAATCAAAAATTAGTTTTTTATATATTTTTTCTCTTACAACGGATTAAAGGAGTTCAATCGGTTCAATCCGTTGAATCCCTTTTATCCACCTGACATAACCTCAAATCCCAAAATTTGTGTAATTCACAATCCCATAGACAATTTTTTTACTAATCTGAATGTTAATACATAAATAATTTTCCTTTCAATTTAAGATCAAGAGAACCAAGAAGATAAATTTATTTAGACGTGCAACCCGTGTGACGTGCGGGGAAAAACTAAAATTTTAAATATTTTTTCAAATTTGGGTAGTTATAGACATTGTAACGTGATTGGCTCATAATATTCCCCAGAGAAATTACCAACCAATCACAGTTCAATATCGGTAGAAATAACTTCCCAACCCTGATAACCGCCCATGTGGATGCACATTAGTTTTTCAATTTTTTAGAAAACCAAATTGTTCTGTAATTTTTCAGTAAGAAATTTGACAAAGAAAATAATAAATAAACCATTAACGTGTTATTATGATACGTAAGATATAAAAACTAAATATATAAAATAATAAGGAATTGAAAAAACTTCGGGATTCCCAAACATAAAGTTTCTTCGACATTTTAGTATCGAAAGCTCTATTATTGTATTTCAAAGTCGAATTTTATTAAAATACTAATAACTAATTAAAAAGTACTTTAAACACGATTTTTGAAAATGGTACAATAATTTATCCTTAATTTATTAATTTTTAACAAGAAGCAAATAATTGATTTTGAGGTTATGTCGTTTAGTTTCAGGAAAAACATCGCTTTGGAGTTTGGAAGAAAATTTTTAGAAAATTGGAGATGGATAATGACAGTAAAACGTTTTAACTGTTACATTTTCGATAACAGACAGGATTTTCCAGAAACACGATCATTCTAATCTTAGCACATTAAGAAAATAGAAATAACAGCTGTCACTTCCGATGAAGCTAAGTTCTATATAAATTAATACAGTTCAAGGCTGAACAAAACAGTAAATTAACATTTCAAACTTTTAAACTCGCTTCAATATAATAATATATTATTATATTCAACAATTAATGATTAAACTAAAATTGAATTTTAATTTATTCTTCTTTACTTATCTAGGAGAATTTTAATTGAAAAAAAGTCGATTATTTTTTACCATAATAATTGGCAATTCCTGATAGCAGAATCAACGAAAAATGAAAACTAAGAATAAGAGCTCGAAATATATATACATATTTGAATAATATAAAAGTCGGCATTGAATTATTTTTTTTTGCACAAATAAAAATCGGAAATATGAAACTTGAAATAAGAAGGACGATTCCCTATATGGATTTTTTCAATCGTTCGTATGATTACATTATTGTCATTGATGTACCTATTATGGAGAAATCTTCCACAACTTCAAGGTTTAGGTGTCTACTGATTTAAATGACCGAATCGAACATGAAAGTAAAACTCTCGCAAGGTCAATGATACGATACCATCATTTATATTGGTCAATACCAAAAATGACTCAGGATTTATCCAAAATAATTAATCCAATACTCTAATGGACAATTATCAAATAAACAATTTTTCTCTATTTTTTGCAAAAAAAAAAATATAAAAATTGACACTAATCTAATACTTCCTCATTGTGACATGAGAAAGTAAAAATTAGATTTAATAATGTTTTTAATAATACGGAAATCGTAATCAGAATTTTCAGCAAATAAAGCAATTTATTTGCTGAAACGTGATGATCTAAGTTTACGTTGCTGACAATTGTAAAATTGCCAGCATTTCTTTCCGGAAATGGATCGTAAATGTACGATTGCAAACTATTTAAAATTATATTTAAAAAAAAATGTTTCATTGTTAATCCGAAGATATAAAAAAACTTTAACCAAATTGAAAAATATCTAGGCGTCTCTTTTTGGAAATTCGTTTCCAAAAATTTTTCCTTTCCTCGAGTTTTAGAGGAATTATTATCATTTATCTGAATCTTTGGAGAAATTCTTTTAACCTTTAATTTGATAAATCAGGAGAACTTTAATTTCGCTCAATTTTATCAGTCCTTAACAAATTACTGGTATTTCTAAATTTTAAGAAAATGCAATTTTTTTAAAAACTCACGTTTTGAAGAGCTTTGTCCTTTTCTTCAAGTTTGGCGTTGACTTGCATAAGAGCTTCTTGCGTTTGATCCAGTTCATTTTCGATGGTCTGGATCTTCTTCTGTAGAGCACGAGCCTCTTCCTCTGCCTGTAAAATTAATCAACTATTTAAAAAATCCATACATCGAAAGACAATTTATTTATTAATTAAATCACAGTGATTTGCAATTCAGTGTAAAATAATTTGAAACAAAAATTACAAATTTTTCGTTCTTTTAAAACTTTAACGTACTTTTTCGGCACGTGCGTTGGCGTCACGAGCCTGTTGTTCGCAGAGCAACGCGCGGTCCATCGCATTGTCCTTCTCCAGCTTCATTCCTTGCATCTTCTTCTTAATCGCGTCCATGGTGACTGTTTAGTGTTTTTTTTTCTGAAAATCAATCAAAAAAATATTTTATTAAAAAATTTCCTTCAAACAAAAATTTAATTAAATGTAAACAAATCAAAAATCAAAAATAAACTTGAAATTTTGTACGTTTTTCCCAGATTTAATTTTTAACTAATTTGAATCATCGAAACATTTTTTTTCCCCGTGAGACAAATTCTTAATGTGTGAATTAATTTTCAATGATGGAAGTCGTTTAAAAACGAATCTAATAATTATGATGTAAAATATCTAATCGATTTCAAAAATTGATAATTTCTTCGTCAAAAAAGTAAAGCAAGTGGTGTTGGTTCGATATATAATTAGCGAACAGCCTGGCATTTTATTTATAGAGGAAGGTCTTGGCTGCAGAAAAGTCTGGACTTCTTCTCCTTACACTTGATATCAAACAAATTTATCAATCTGGATCAAAATAACGTCTATATCACTAATTTCAATGAGATGGTAACTTTCATTGTCGCACTTGAACATAAAAAATGCTCGAAAGATTTCTAAACTGGAAGTATTTCCATAAGAGATTGAAATTAAATTTCAAAATTAGAGTTCCATTATATGGAAATTTGTATAATCGAATTTTTTCTAAGTTTAGAACATTGGGAATTTGGAAATCTATGTTGATGAAGAAGAAAAAAAAAGACGTAAGCTTTACCCTCCTACGCACTTGATCTTGCAATCGGTGTGTTCGACACAATTAGAAAGAGTGGCGAACGCAGAGAAAGAAAATAGAGGGGGAAGTGTTTATACTTTTTGTTTTGTTTTTAATGGTGAATGATGCAAGAAATATTCCGTTAGTTTTTACAAGAGATCCTCGAACCGACCTCAACGCGTGAATCGCGAGAGGAGGGTTATTTTTACACCGGGGCAAGAGTGGAGGCGTTGCTTGCCTCCTTCTGGCCATTTCGGGTTACACATATCGAACATCGTCGACGTCTTAACCGTCGTAAAGACGCTGGTGTCCCCTTACAACTAAAATATAAATTATTTTCTATTAACCACTTCATATATATTTACAAAAAATAAAAATATCAAATCCATTAGAATTTTAAATTTATTTCTAAAAAAAAAAGAGAAAAATGATCACACATTTTTTTCACTCAAGAAAAGTAAAATTTTGACTAGATTTTTTAATTAGGTATTTATTTTTTTATTGAAATATTAAAATATCTTTTGTTTGTTTACAAAAATATTAGCGCGATCTTGAATCATTTTTTTTTTAAATTTGAGTGCATTCAATATAATAAACTGTCAATTTTGACTTTTCTTTTGCTTTTTGAAATTTTATTCACAGAATAAATGCCTTCCTAATTTAGAATTCTTTTCTTTAAAATTAAATTTTACGATTTATTAAAAAAAAAAAGAATACGTAAACAAAGTGTAGTCAAATTTTCAAAATTAGTTTTCCTGCTTTTAATCGATTTTGGTCTTCATCCAAGAAATAGTTGTAACACAAAGTGTTGTGAAAATAACTATAGTTCTTATGTTATTTAATCCTATTATAAAATTTGACATTAATTTATTATTAATATATTTACTATTTGAAGAATATTTCATAAATATTGTCAATTAACTTGATAAATTTGTTTGTTTAGAAAAAATACTTTTAATTCTCATTTTCAAGTTCAAAACATTTTATTAATTTTAGCAAAAAAAAAAAAAAAATTAAATAGTTACTGTACACTAACTTTAAAAGAATTTCGGATTTTCAAAGTTGACCTCATTTAAATTTTATAAATAGGAAACATGTCAGGGCTGTTTTTTTTTCATTTACAGAACTGTAAAATTTCTTGCAAATCAGAATTAAATTAATTACCTTTAACCAAATTTAATTAATAGTTAGGAATTATTAATTATTGTTCTGATGTTATAAAAAGTTAGTACTAATTTTTCAATATATTGGATTCGGTTGGCTTGTATTTCTTTGAGATAAGTAGATAAATAAATAAATAAACAAATAAGTAAATTAATAAATAGATAAATAAATAGATAAATAAATAGGTAAATTAATAGATAAATTAATTAATAAACAAATAAATAAGTAAATTAATTAATAAATTAATTAATAAGCAAATAAATAAATTAATAAAGAAACAAATAAATAAATTAATAAAGAAACAAATAAATTAATGAATAAAGAAACAAATTAATTAATGAATAAAGAAACAAATAAATTAATAAATAAAGAAACAAATTAATTAATTAATAAATAAACAAATTGATTAATTTCATTATAAAAAATTCTTGAATTATTTAATTGCTATTAAAAAAATAATTTCATGATTTAAAGGGTGAAGTCCTTCACGTCTACGACGTCACTTCCTCTTTTCGTTTTCCGAAATGTTTAGATTTCTTGTCTATTCTCCAAATGCGGTAATCAAATCGTTCACTTATTATTGATGCAAATTCTCTTACGAAATTACTAATTAAACCATTAAAAAAAAATCTAAACAATTTCAGTATAAGTTGAATTAAAAAAATTATTTAAAAAATTTAAATACGAATTCCAAAACTCAAATACAAAAAATTACTTCAAAAAAAGAACAATATTTTCCGTCTATTTAAAAATTGAAATAAATCCCACAAACTGAAAATTGATATTAATAATTGACAGACATTTAGTTTAAAACTTTGATCCGACACGAAAAAAAATTTGTCTCATCCACAAAAAAAATTAATTTGCCAAAAAATAATAATTCACTATCAATATTAATTCACTCCACAATTTTCTTCATATAAGAATTATCATAATCGCGAACACTTTTTTTTTTATTGAAAATTTGCAAAAAAAAAAAATCTGATTTTTAAAAAATTTGAAAACAAAAAAAAATGTGTGAAATGTACTCACGCAAGTACTCGAAAAAGAAACTTCGTCAAGTGACGGTCGATGTTACTGACTTGTGAGTTAAGTCAGGACTGGTAGAGTTGAGAAGCTTTCGGCAATCTCCCTCCTTCTTTTGAAGAGAAGACGCTTTAAGAAAATCACCAAAGCGTCGACAATTTGTGCCCCTTCTTCCAAACCCTGATCTCCACAGGCAGATCTAGAAATGTTGGTTCCGAGGGTATCTTTAGATCCACACGACTCCCAAAAGATCGGACGTTTTTAAGTTAAAGAAGCTCTCTTTCTCTCTTTCTTTTTCTCTCTTTCTGCGTGAAGAAATAAACGACACCACCTAGAAAAAATTATTGTCGTTAGAGAAGAAATGGAACAGATGAAACTTTATCGGTGTTAAAGAATAAATAGAAAGAGGGAATTATTTCGAAAATTGAACATCAATTTGATAATCGAGGGATATATTGTATTACACAATGAAAATAATTGAATGCAGAAGTTAAGAAATCATGGATAAGTCAATAAATCAGTGGAGGAAGTCGAAAAAAGTGTTTTTTTTTAAATCACCTATTCTTCCGAATAGTGTATTTTAGAATTCGATTTTTTAAAAATAGAATTCCCATATTAGACGTATAAAAAAATTTAACTCAAGAACTGGTTCAATTCTAATATTTTACGAATTGTTTACTGAAAAAATTTGAAATTAAATTAATGTTTTGCGTGATTTGGTAAAATAATTTTCTTTTCAACCAAAAAATTCCGTTTTTTGAAAATTTTTGCTTTTTAAAACATCTATAAGAGTTTACTTTAAATTTCATTCAAATTAATTCTTCTTATTTTCTTTTTACTAAAATTTTCTAATTTTGACGGAAAAATTAAACTTTTTTTGCAAAATGGGAATGCAAAATCATGTTAATAAGAATTATGTGCTAATTAAAAATTCGGTCTAAAGTGTATATATAAACTTACGAAAAAGAGTCATCTTAATATCCTGAAATTTTCTCCTTTTGATGAGTCAGCATTAAGGAAGTAACTTCAAGGAAGGTGGGCCCCTTTTTCTTTTTTTATATTCAAATGAAACTTTTACCATTATAATTTTGAAATTCAGCACCAATGTATGAATTCCTCTGGCGATCTCCTTGATTAATATATGTCAAGGTCTCACAACAGCATGAGTATTGGTCAACTTTTCTGCTTTCGTACCTTAAAAGTCAAAAGATTTATTGGATTTAATCTTCTAAGATGAATAGTGTGCCAGTTATGATTTACAATTTATATCTAGATCAAAAATTAAACAATTTTGCCAAAACAAAAACGTTTCCTTTAAGTCATCATTATCATCGACTGTTGTTTACAAGAAATACATAAATAATCACGTACGGGAGATTATTTTTTGAAAAATATTGTTCGCATCACAAACTATATTATTAAATATTGATAACTCATCACTTTTTTCAATTGTTTAATTCTTTTCTTAAATAAAATATATTTTGTTTAACAGTGATGAAAATTAATAAATTGAAAAGTTTATGGTTAAATTAAAGAAAACTCAAATTATTTTTAATTACTTTCTTATGTAGTCATGAACTTGTAAAAAAAAATTAAACTCTAATTAGAATAATGAGTTAATTAAAGTTTTAAAACAATTTTCCAATTAAGATCCTTAAGGTGTGTTGCGCAAAATCGAATAATGCTATACACAAAACAGAAGTTGACGGGTACGAATCTGCACCTTATAAGGAAAATCTAGGTAAGGGTCTCTCGACAGCCTTGACTCATATTATAAGGCAAATTCTCATCACTCCTTAAAAACTCCTTACTGCGTGTGGTCAAATTATATAAAATTAAGTTAACCACAATCGTTCGATAAATAATTACTTTTAATTACTTGCATATTTAACACCAAACTACAATTTAATCAAGCGACTTAGCTTGTAAATTTGACTTCACACTTGTTCTTTCAAGGCTTATAATAATGATTTTCAAATAAAACAAGTTTTAAAAAATTACCTATCGATATATAAATTTAGCGAAAAAATGAATTAATAAAAATAAATTATACAATTTTTAACATTATCATTAGTTTCTTTTTTCATTAATATTGATCAAAATCTATTAATTTTAATTTATAACCTTATTTAAAGAGTGTCACTTCCGTCACTTCTGTCAAAACGGTCAAAACCGTCAAAAACAGTTAAACAAATATGTAGTACAAACAATGACCGTTAGAAGACAGCACTTGACGGGCAAAAAAATTTTCAAATTTTACTTCCTGACACCGTGTAGGTATTTTTGTAATAAATTTTCAATTTGTTTTTACGCAAAAGTATTTTGAGGCATAACTGACCAAATTGGGAAAAAAAACCTTCCTTTCAAATTAAATTCAAGAATTGACAACTATTTTATCTAGAAATGCTAATCTAAATAAACACATTAATTATTATTTTATTATAATTTTTTTTAAAATGTAAAAATTTAATAAAGGCCATATTTTCTCTGAAGTTTCAAAAATTCAATATTTACCGCCATTTCTAATGCTGCTTAGCAACCATATTAAGGGCCAATCACAGCAACTGCGTAATTTTTCACAATTAACATAACCTCTAAATTGAAAAATTATTGAAATTGCGTTTATAAAGTGCGTTTACATAATTTGACATTATACTATGAATAATTATTTTGTTTATTCGGGTGACAAAAATAATGTCGAGCAATTAGAAAATGTTAATCCTACATTATATAAGAAAGTCGATGAGAGAAAAGTGACAGCTGATGATGAGAACGAAGGTGTTGTGGATGAATTCGATGCACGTGAAATTTTCGGTACGAAAAATAGACATTTTAAAATAATTTATAATTATGATTTATATTATCAACATTATAAATTTTTATTAAACACTTTTCTCTTACTTCCGCGTTAAATTTCATTTAAGTGAAAATTTATTTTTACCTCATTTTAAAATGTCAACATTAGTAATAACAAATTAATATTTAAAAATAAATTCATTAAATATTAATTTAACTTATAGGTAATTTAAAAAATTTTTCATGATTTAATTTCTTTAAATCAATCTTATCGAAGTTTGTTACCAAGAGAAAAATATATTAATTGTTTAAATACCAAGCTGAAGTCCACAACGTTTATCATCAACGATTAAGAAAAAAATTAATATTTTTTCAAGCGAAAAATAATATTTATTGTCTAGAAATTTTTCTTTTTGCAGTTGTTGATTTAAAAAAATTGCAAAAATTTGTTTTAGACAAAAATTATGTAATAGAAAAATATTTTTCTATTAAATCGTTGATCATAAACGTTGTGGACTTCAACATGGTGTTTAAATGGCCAATTTGAAATTCTTACCTTTATTATTGTCGTCATTAATTTTATCGGCTTCCAATAGACATCGTCAGGAACATTAACGATCCGGAACATCCTTTAACTCTCGAGGAATTGAAAGTCGTCGAAGAAGATCTTATTGAAGTGAGTTATTTATACCTGTAAACAGAATAAAAAAAATTTTTTGATAAGCAAATAATTTTTTTTAAATTATCAAATTTAAAATTTATTCACAGGTGGACAATAAGAACAATGCAGTTTTGGTAAAATTCACACCAACAATTCCCCATTGTAGTATGGCAACGTTAATTGGCCTCTCAATACGAGTTCAACTTTTACGCGCACTACCAGCAAGATTTAAAGTTACAGTTGAAATTACACCTGGAACACACAGTTCCGAATCAGCAATAAATAAACAACTCGCGGATAAGGAACGTGTTGCAGCTGCACTAGAAAATAATCATCTCCTCGAAGTGATCAATCAATGCATACGAATAGAAATATAAACTGTAAATAATTCCTCTAAATTATATAAGTTTAAAATGTCTAAAAAAATGTTTAAATGTATCGTTAAAAAATTAATCGAATGTTAACTTTTTTTCATCATTTTATTTTCTAATTTCTATAATAAATCATATAAATACAATTTTACGAAGCAATAAGATTTTTACAATTTATTTACATTGAACGTTTCATTCTCTCTTGTTGAGCTTTAGTCTGTTGTTTATTATATTGATCTTTTTCTAATTTTTGAAGATTAATTCTTTCACTAACTTCTTGTGTTACTTTCATATTTTCCATGTCTAAAAAATATTGAATTCAAAGAAAATATTATTAGTATTATTAAAATTAATATTAATAATAATAATTATTATTATTAATTGGAAATTAATGAATGAGTAAATTTAAACTTACTGTTACGAAAATTTTCTAGAAAATTTCCAGATTTGCGTATCTCATTTCTATGGTTTTCAATAGTTGGAAGACCATAGTATTTTCTAACCGAAGGAATATTTAACACATGATGTTGCAGAAGTGTAACAGAATTAGTCGTTACCCAGTACACAAGGGTACACTGAAAATGTAACGAATTCATTAAAACAGAGATAATTCAAAATTATTTATTTTTATTAAAACAAGAACTAAAATAAAACAGTTTAAATAATCAAAATTGTTTACGGTAAATTAAAATTAAATTCACATACCGCTGGGAATGATTTAATAATGAAAAAAATTCCAATGGGCATAACTATTGTCAATATTTTTTTTGCTGATTCTTCCAATGGCATTAATTTTGCAGTACTTTTCATTAGTAGTGCTAATGTTCCACAACTCATTAAAGGCAATATATAATAAGGATCTTGAACGCAAAGATTTGTGAACCACCACAAACCTCCATCTTCCATACTTTTTAAAGGAACTTTTGCCATACCTTGAAGTGCTAAAAATACAGAGAAAACAACTGCTCCCTATGGTAAATTATTTTATTACATTTAAAAGTGACAATTTTTCAGTTCATCAATTTTTTTTCTTTTTTTAACTTACTTGTGCGATGGATGGTAAAAGAGGTTTAAATACTTCAAATTCTCTACCTCTCACTGTTGAATGTAATTCTTGTACGTAACGTTCAACTAAAAGAAAAATTAATACATATAATTTTACGAATAACAAATTTTTATTTTTAAACTCACCTGCATCTTGATCTCCATCTTTTCGAGCTCTTGTTATTTTCGTTTGTATATCGTTATGTTCTTTCATATATTTAGCCATGTGTACTGTCGATTTTTGAGCTTTTATGACGAGTGGAAAACAAATAAGTCTCGCAACAATAGTGACTACAAAAATTTTTAATATATCAATTAAAAATATTTAATACTAAATAAAAGAAAACTGTTTTCTCCTCGCAATATTTAAAATCCAATTTTTAAATATTCACTTTGAATAATGAATGTAAAAAATTACTTGCGATTACAGATGCACACCAAGGAAGTCCAATAGTAGAGTGTAAAAATTCTAATGCATTTTGCACATAACCGACAGGTGTCCAGTAGCTTCCCAGACCAGCTTTTACAACTTCACTGATATTTGCAGCTACTACTGGTTCAATTATTATTTCCGGAACTACAATATTTATTTTCTAAATAATATTGAGAACTATTCAATTATAATGTGAGAAAAGTTGCATTTATTCTCACCTGGTACTTCTGGTATTAATCCAAAAGTTTCAACAATTTCTCTATTACTTGCATGACGAATGAAATTGAATTCCACATTTGTTTTAGAATTTAAAATATTTGGTGCCGACAATATTCGAGTTCGGCAAATTAAATGTAATGATCGACTTGTGGTTTTGTTCTGTAACTGTTAATATTCATTATATTTGTGTTCATATCAATCGTGCATTTTAAAAGAAAAAATAATAATTTTTGAGAAATATAATTTGATCATTTACCTGTGCAAAATAAACAAACAGTTGAATATATCAGGTCCTATGAATTATCAATAAGTAAATTTGTACTATTTTTAAAACATAACTTACCTTAATAAAAGATTGTGATTTGGTGACATTTTTAGCAGCAACATTGAATGACATTCGTGACAACATTTTTTAAACAATCAACAACTAAATTACTCTTAAAAAACGTTAATAATTATTATAAATGAAAAATTCGATGTACAGGTTAGGTTTACATCGAGCATGACACATTACACACACATACACAAACACGTTTGTTACAGATGGCGCTGTAAACATTTTTAGCAGACGATAAACCGGGAAGTTTTGAAATTTTCCACTTCGTGACATTTCAAAAAACTTAAATTTTAAATTTCTTTTTAAATCAACGTAAAATGTTGATAAACATTAAAAAAGGAGAAAAATAATTGTTCAATTTATAATGATTTACATTGTACATCAACAGTATTGATACCTGATTAATTATTTCAAAAAATGGGAGAGAAAATTGCTGTGTTTACAAAATGACATTTTGACAGATGGAGTGAACGTGACAGATCAACTCAGTGGGGTTGAAATAATTTTGAAGACCCTCCGCAATTTCTCGAAGGTGTCATCCCTTTTTTTAGTATCGTGTGTCTTTTACCATTTGTAAAATAAAAGATCAATACAGTAATGTTGTTCTCGGCGCATGTGCGCATTGTTACAATAATCGCAGCTAAGGATTCAATGAGGTTATAATCAAAAGGGAGCGAGATACATAATAGTAGTATTAGATCAAAATTCATTTTTGCGTTTTGTCATCTCTAATTCGATTATAAAAGTGAAATTTAATAAAAAAAAAAAAATGTTCGAAGGAGCTGTAGCCGCGATTCTTAATCGATTTTTCGGCAAGTATATCGAAGACCTGGACACAGAGGATTTTAATGTTGGTATTTTCTCTGGCGATACATACCTTACAGATCTAAGACTGAAACCAGAAGCTCTGGTAAGTTTTTCCTTTTTTTTTCTTAAAAAAAAAATTTTTTTCTTATGAAAAATAAATAAATAAATGTTCATCATTTTTATTTTTTAGTACCAACTCGGCCTACCAATTAGAGTCGAACTTGGATTAATAGGAAAAATATCATTAAAAATACCATGGGCAGGATTATTTTCGCAACCAATTATTCTCTGTGTCGAGGTATGTTAAAAAAAAACGTTTAAAAAATTATATTCAAAAGAAAATTGTTATTTTTTTATTTACACTGTACCGGCAGATGATTTTTTTCCAATTCTTAACTTTTCATCGTTCCATATTTGTCATATTAAAAAAATTATCATCTCACAACTTTTACGCCATTATCGATCAAAAAATAGGGATAGTGAAAAAAAGAACCCCCTGTAATTTTGAATTTGTTTAAATGAAAAAATTGTAATATCCTCACGTGAGAACGTAAAAGAATTACAAAAATTTGCATATCAATTCCTTCAATATGTTACCGCTCTTTGATACAATTAGACATTTTTTCCGCATAATAATAATAATAATAATAATAATAATAGTAATAATTATAATAATAATAATAATAATAATAATAATAATAATAATAATAATAATAATAATAGTAATAATAATAATAGTAATAAATTATTGATTGTTATTTAATTGCGTTTATTATTATTTTCGTTGAATATTGTTAATTAACATTGTTTATTGAACGTTAATTAATTATTTACTGTAAATAAATTAATTTTTTTAGGACGTATATATAGTAGCAGTTTCCGAAATATTTGGAAATTACGATTCCGAAATACACAAGCGATTGATAAGAGCAACAAAGAAAAAAATATTGGAAGATCTCGAGAGGGAAGCATTTTTGGGTCCAGGTGCGTTTTAAATTTTTATTATAAATACAATTTTTTAATTTTGAAATTAATAAAAAAGAATTTTTTAATTTTATTACTTTAGATAGAAATTAAAAAGTTTGGGTAAAATTTTTCTTTTTAAGTGATAATAAATTTTTCTAAATGCTGTTTCTTTTTTTTTTAGGTTTTCCTTCAGGGATTTTCGATAATTTTTTATCATCACTTGTTAAAAATTTTCAAATCACTGTGAATAATGTGCACGTGAGATATGAGGAGAGATTCGCGAATAAAGTGCAAAGTGCTTGCGGAATTTGTATGCAAAGTCTAACAATGGCTACAACAAATAAGTAATTTCTCCGATTATTTTAACTTTAATCCTGATTTTAATATTAATTAAAAATATGCCTATTGATAAAATTGATTTTCAGTAAATGGAAACCCGGCGTCACTCCAACGAACTCAACAACAATTTATCAATTAATAAAAGTCGAGTCATTTTGCATCTACATGGACCCACAATCGGAATCTGCATTACGAAGTAATCCCGCATTTTGGGATTTTGAATCAATTGTCGATTGGAAAGATACAATGCGTCGATCTCTTCAAAAGTTTGGTTTAAACGATCAGGAATTTCAATTTTGTAAGTTGAACTAAATTATTCAATTTTTGACAGATTTCAATAAATTTAAAATACCTGTTGATATTGTTTGTTCTTTTTTTCAAGTGGTAAAGCCACTAACAACAAAGATAAAGATAATCATCAGTAAAGCAACGGAAACGAGAGATTCTCGAATGTTAGTTGACATTGTTTTGCAAGACGTTGCAATGCAAATTTCAAAAGATCAATACACCACGTTCCTAAGACTTTACGATTCACTACATCGAGCAACTATAAGTAGGTGAGTATCTGTTGAAAATTTTCAATAACCATACAAGAATTAGAAAGAAAAAGTTAATTTTAAAATTACTTTAATTTTAATTTAATTATGTAGAAATTAAAAATAAATTTACATTTTCAGACATCACAAAAAATATCATCCGAATTGCACGATAAAAGGAAACGCAAAAGTCTGGTGGAAATATACGCATTGCATTGTTCTTGAGCAAAATGTGCGACCCTATACATGGAGAAGAATTCAAGCTCACAGAGCAAATTACAAACGTTACAAGGAAGTTTACATGCAACATCTTCTAAAGCCAAATGACACGGAATTAAAAATGGATTTACAAAAATACGAAGACACATTATCAATTCTGAATATTGTCATAGCGCGTGAACATGCGAAAATTGAATTGAAAAACAAAAATCCTGATCTCATTTCAATAGAAGCTGAAGAATCGACAGTTAGATTAGTTGTGAGAAATGAAATAAAGACACAAGATAACGATCAGAAAAATGGAAAATATCTTGGATTTAATTGCAACGATTTAGATGGAAAAGGAAAAGGCGAAAAAGTAACAAAGCCTTTAGGTATAATATTATTAAAGATATTTAAAAAAAGAACGAGAAAAAAACCAATTTTAAATTTCCAATCTAGAAAAAAAAGTGTAATTATTATGGTAATTTTTCCCTTATTAATTTTAGATCACAAGTACAATTTTACTTTAGCAAATTATTCACTGAGTCTTTTAAACAACGACAAAGAAATACTAGTTTTATCAATGACACAATTTTTGGCCAGTGTTGAAAAGCATCCCGAATTGTCAACTTACAAAATTTCTACCCGAGCTGAGAGTATTGTTATCGAGGGAGTTTCTAGCGAGAATGAATTGGTTCCTTTAGTTACAGCTGACAATGTTTTAACAGGTATATTAATCTTTCAAGATCTGAATTTTTAATATTTAAAAAAAATTCATTTTTGAAAGCTAAAAACGTAATTTTTATGTTTCTTTCTTCAGGAAGCTCGGCACCAAATTTTCTGTCCATAGATTTCGAAAAGAAACCATTAAATTCCGATTTCAATTACGATATATCCGTATCATTGGAACCCATCGAAGTAACTTATCATCGTGTAAGAAAAAAATTAAATTTGATTATTTTATATCGCCAGTGACAATTATTTTGCTATTAAATAATAATTATTTAATTGTTAATTATTATTTTATTTTGCAATTATAATTTTGTCACTGAAAAAATGAAAAAATTTTTAATCTTCAATATTTATAATCGAACCATTATCATTATTATTATTATTATTATTATTATTATTATTATTATTATTATTATTATTTATATTATTATTATTTAATGGAAACGACTATTACTAAATTTTTCCGATCTCAAAAAATTATTTTCAGTATTCGGTGTCGGAAATAATTAATTTTTTCAAAATCAACGACGCTCAAATGAAACAAGCAGCATCATCCACGTACAAAATGTGTTCAAGGGCGAAAAATAAAATTGAAAAGTTAGTTCATCGAATTTTAAGTCGACAATTGAGGATTAATTTAAAAGTCGACGTAAAAGGACCTTACATTGTTTTTCCACAACATGGATCCTTGCAAAAGTATATAATCAATTTTTATTTTTACTCATTTTTAAATTCAAATTTTAATTTAATTCAAATTGAATGAACTGAAATGATGCAAATTCAATTTAAATTAAATGATTATTTAATGCGATTAATCGAGTTTAAAAATTGATAGAAAATTAATAATTTAATTATTAAATTACATTTGGATCAAATTCAATTTAAATTAAATGATTATTCAATGTAATTAATTGAGTTTAAAAATTGATAGAAAATGAATAATTTAATTATAGAGAGGGATACGTACTTCTTCTCGATAGCGGGAGAATGACGCTGAAAACTGAATTACAAGCAGCTGACACACAATTGGAAGATGCGACACTCATGGAATTGGAAGAATTGCTTTTTGATAGACTTCAAATGGTGTTTTCAGATGGCCAAGTCCTGCTTTGTCACACCGGTGAGAAAATTTTCCACTTTCCATTATTACATATTTTTTTTTCTTTTTGTTCGTAAAAACTGTGAACAAAAAAAAAAGCAAATTAGTTTGTGTTCTTTTTGCGTAAAATTGTAATTAAAATTGAAAAATAATTAAAACAGGCGATGACTGGCGTGACATAAGAAGACGAAAAGAATCCGAAAATCATTTGATACCAAAATTACAAGCAAGTGTCACGATTTCTTCCAGTATTAAACCCGAATATCGAGTGTTGCCCAAGTAATATAATTCATAATACAATTTTTAAAATATTTTTCTTTTTTTAATTAGAGAATCGAAATTAATAATTATGAATTATTGAAAGATGTTAATTAAATTTTTTTGCAGGATGAAAGTAAATGTGTCAGTGTCGCAATTGAAATTTAATTTATCCGAAAATAGACTCGTATCGCTCGTTGATTTTTTGAATCTCCTTGCAATACCCAGTCAGGAGGAAATTGACGCAATAAAAACTGATTACTTGAAAAGTGTTAAGGAACCAAAACCCGATTTCACATCAACGACAGATAAATTAATTAGAGTTCGTTCAGTCGTCGCTTTATCTTCGACTGTTGTCGCCCACAATATGTCCCGTTGCATCATGAAAGATTTACAAAATTGCGCCAAATTGGAAAAAGAGAAGTAAATGAATTCATTGCTATTGTATTTAAATTTCAATTGATTTTGATAAAATCTAATTGGATACGATTAATTTAATCAATTAATTTATTTATTAATTAATTTCATTTACAGGAGCGTAGTATCTTCGGAAATAAGTGAAGAAGATTTGGAACAATTATTCCGAATGACGAATATATCAGGTTTCGATGACATTGTATCACCTCAAAATCGAATCAATTTACTGCTACGATTCGTTATTGGCGAGGTTCGTTAATTTTCAGATTTACTTTTTTTCCCCTTTTGTTTTTTTTTCACTTACAAATTTGAATTGTTGTAAATTTTTTTTCAAACTTTTCAGCTCTCTTTTCATTTTGGTTACATGACATCAACCGGGAGGCAAAAACCCTATTTGATTTTAAAATTCTGCAATTTATATTTTGAGTCGGCTATTATGGAATATGGATTTGCTCTTCAATCGGGAATTGGTACAATTCTTTTGGCGGATAAAACGGAAGCTGGTGTAACTGGATCATATTTAGAACTTGTCTCCACTGATGGACAGTATGAAGTTTGTTCGGTTTCGTATCGAAAGGTACGAGAAATAATGAAAGTTAATTTTTTTTAAATACATACCTACGTTATAATTTTTTAATTCTTTGTAATTTTTTTTCGCAGGTTAAAGCCAATTGTCCAGATTTCAAATCACATTTCCGCAATGTGGAACGATCATTGACTGTGAATGTTATGAATTTAAATGTCGTCTTTCATCGACAAGCTTTTATGAAATTGAACAATTATTATTCCAATTTATACAAGTAGGTTATTTTTTATTAGGTTATTTATTACAATTATTATGTTTATTAATTATCTGAAAATTGGGATTAAAAAAACCGATTATAATTTTTTTTTAGAATATGTTATAGTCAAAATATTCAAAATATTGTTGACATGGTTAAACGCAACGCGGTTCTTTTTATCAAAACGGAATGCGATCCTCCAATTCCACCTGGTAAGTAAATTCGTTTTTGTAATTTTTCACTTAGAAAAATTATCAAGTTTATCATAAATTTAATTTCAGAAAAAAGAAAAGTTTAAAATAATGAAAAAAAAATGTTTCTTTCTTCATTATGAATTTTTTTCTAACTCTTGATTTCAAAATTAATTGAATTACAGGTGCAATAAAATTGAGTTACTCCATCAGACTCAATAATTTTGTTCTAAAACTCTGCAGTAAAGATTCAGATTTTTTGATATTTAAAATTATGGGCGTGGAGAATGATTGTATTTACAATGCCAATGAAAGAATGATGTTAAGAGCACATCTCACGAGTTTAATAATTGAAGATTTAAGCAGTGTTACTCTCTTTTCAAAGGTAAGTGAAAATTTTTAACTTATGGAAATTGAAACGTTTATCAAATTTTTTTTTTATAAAAACTATTTCCAATTGTCATTATTATTTTGTTAAACAAACTCGCAGATTCTAACCAACGAGGATGATAAAGTATTTGATTTAAAATACGTGAGACACACTCCAAAATTATACAAATATTCCGAACTCGATGCGAAAAATGAAAAAATTATGTCTGATGGAAGCTTCAAACTTTCCATTGGGAGAATAAATTGTGTCTTTATCTCGAAAATTCTCTGTGATTGTCAGGTAAATTTTTCGCAGTAAAATATTTCATTTTCCATTTAATAAAAAATTTTTACTTTTTACTTTCTATTAATAAAAATTAATAATAATTTTTATTTTCCATTAATAAAAATTAATAATAATTTTTATTTTCTATTAATAAAAATTAATAATAATTTTTTTAATTTTATAAATCGCTTAATGAATTTCCACAATTTTCTTGTAGAATTTTTTCAATCCATTTGTAAGTTTTCTTCAAAACCAACTTTCCGGACACTTGAAAAATTTGTTCTTTTGGAGCATCACGGAATTTATGAAAAGCGAAATTAAACTTCAGGTTTCAATTGATCTTCAAGGACCAACATTTCTTCTCCCTCAAAAGAAAGATTATCCAAATCTTTTGGTTTTCGATTTAGGTGAGCGAAAAAAAAAATTCGAATTTCATGAAACATTTTTGAAAACGGAAAATTCAATTTTTTTTCTCTTTTTAGGTAATTTGACGATAGAAAATTTTCTGAAAATAAGTGAACTGACAAAGCACAGCAAAGTCAATTATGAATCAAATATTTGTGTACTGGATAATATTTTAATAAAACTGAATTCAATGACTTTGTCCAGAGCAATAATGACACTTGGTGGAAATTTAGAAATTCAAGTAAGATTCACATGATTTTTTTAACAGAAAAACTATTTCTACAAAATAGAAAAAAAGAAGAATAGAAAATGATTCTAATTAACGGAAAAAAAAGAATTTTTTAAAATTTCCTATAAAATTTGTTTATTACAGGAACCAATAGTTGAACCAATTCAAATTCGTTTCGATATAAAAAGAAAAATCATAGATCGCAATATTATTGGTCGCAAAATGCATGATCAATGTTTATGTCACATTCAAGGTTCAATAGACGCAATAACCACGAATTTAGGACAAAAGGATTTAACATCAATTTTTTCCTTATGGGAGGAGAATTTATCGAAAACATTTTTAGCAAGCAAATTCTTAGGTTGCAATGTCGATTTAACAGGAAATAAATCAACAAAAACAGAGGATGCAATTGTCAAGAAATTGGAAGTATTTTTCTCACAAAATGAAAATCCGGTTTGCGAAATTAATCTAAAAGTGAATTTAGATGGATTGCAACTCAATTTATTCTCAGACACAGAGGAGGTATTTTTCGCTTGGGCCGGTTAAAAAAAAAAACCAAAAAATATTTTTTCACTCAAAACACGAAGCACGTTAGTTTTCTTTTATTTTCATTTATCCTTTATTTCTTTCAGTTATCTGCTCTTATTGTTTCTATTTTTCTCTTCCAATTACACTTTTTACGAATTATTTCCATATTTTTGAATATTATTTATTTATATTTTAATATTTTAATTAATTTTTCACACACAGAGCCTTTAACTGAACATTCACGACTGAATCAATTATTAATTATTTAATTCAAGTTTCGTCCCTGAATTGATTAATTAATTAATTAATTAATATGTGACTTTTTGAATTTTATTTTCCTTCAAAAAAAATTTTATCTTTCCAGGTTCTGAGTTCACCTGTACGAGATTTAAATCACGGATTGTGTAAACTCGTTTTTGGAGAAATAAATTCGTCACTGGAACTTTTTAATAATAAGAGTATGACGATAAAAGTCTCGGTTCGAAGCTGTGAATTAGAAGATATGCGCAAACGGGCCGCAATTGTTAAAAAGTATGTTTATTCTTATATTTATAAAAAAAAGAGAGAAAAATATCGATCGTTAAAAAATTTAATATTCCGTTTTTTTCTGTTTGTTAACGCAGAATTATTCAATCACCGGCAAAACGAATGGGAATTAATTCCGAATCGGGAGTTTACATATCGATGCCTGCAGCGTTAGAATTTTCTTTCGCTAGAACATCAACGGGCGATACATGTCTCGATATGCTTGTAGAAGAATCTCGTGTCAATTTATGTATACCATTTTTATTAAATTTAGTTCAATATTTCTTGGACTCGATACCAGCCGAGCAAATTGACGAGGGCCTCATTAACAAAGGTTATGAAGGTTACGATAACGAATGTGTAAGTACGGTACACTTAAAATTTTTTAAATTCGTAAAACTTGAAAATTAATTTTCCTTAATTAATTTTTAGACAACTGCCACAAAGCAGGAATCCCATACTTCATTGGATCCCACTCTATTCGCGGAGGAACACACAGGTATTTATTTTGTAAAAATAAATAGTAAAAAAAAAGTGTAAAATATAATTTTAAAAACACCTACATAGATAAATATTAACAAAAAATCCAAATACCTTTTAGGTTCTTCGATTTCAATCAGAATTCGTAAACCGGAACTCCTCCTTTTTGGCGATCTGAGTGCAAGCAACGCTCACGCAATTTTATTCCAAGCCGAATTAATGATTGAATCAAGTCGTCACAAAGGTTCATCGTCAATTGTTTGCACATTGTCGGATGTACGAGCCAAGAGCAAGAGTCAACAACGATATCTTCGACAATCACCCCATTGGGTTTTACTTCCGTGTGATGTGGAAATCTGTCGTAAAGAAAAAATTCAAGATATTCAAATTAATGCGATCGTGAGCACAATTGATTTACATCTTTCCGTTGGGACAATTTGCACTTTTACTGAGGTAATTTTTTTCTTATACTAAAAAAACAGAATATGAAGAGAATTGATGATTGATAATTAATTTATATTGTAAATTGATTTTTAATTTAATTAAAATTATTAAAAATTATTTTAAAATTATTAAAAATTATTTTAAAATTATTAAAAATTATTTTAAAATAATTTTTCAAAAAATCATAATACAGTATTATTTATTCTTTTTAGATTTTCAGTGAAACATTAAATTTCTTTAAAAGAAGCGATTGTGAGTTGACATCACATACAATTAATCGGGATTCTAATTCACACAACGATCTATGGTCACCGAAACCCGTGTCACATATTCCTTTCAAAGAAATTGAGAAAGGTTCGGAAAAGTGCATTTTTTTTCTTTCACAATATTTTTTTTACAAAACTTTTTATATACATTGTTAATAACTTTAAATAATTAATTTTACGAAATTTTTAATTCTTTTTTTTCCAGATTTCTCTAGTCACTCGTTAAATATATCTGAATGTGATAGACATATAAGATATTTTGAATTAAAACCTGTATCGATTCACGTGCAATTGGAAATGGAAGAGACTATCGAACGAATTTCTTTATTAAAAGGAGATTCGGAAATTTGTGGCAGCATCACCGATTGGGATAGTCCCAATTTCCAAATGCAATCTAGCGTGAAAATGTATGTCTATTGTTTTAATGTTAATACTAAGACGTGGGAACCATTCATTGGTCTGTGTCCAGAAAATAATTGTCAATATATACCTTGGACGTTAACATTTAAGGTAAATTTTGATTAATAATAATAATAATGATAATAATAATAATATTAATAGTAAATTATTACTATTATTATTATTGATGATTGAATCGAGTATAATAATAATAATAATAATAATAATAATAATAAAAAATGGTAATGAATAAAAAAAATTGTTTTCTCAGATGTATCAAGATGAAGCATATTCACTAAGTTCTTGGCTAAACTATTCTCAACAGCCATTGAGAAAAATAACTTCAAAGAAGAAGAAACGGGAGATTGATAGTAGTGAAGATGAAAATAATGAAGATATGATTTTTATACCCCCAGCTCATGCAACTCCGTCAAAAATAACTGGTAACGGATTTAAAATTTCCAAAAAAAAATTATTTGTAGGTACTAATTTGAAATATTTTTTCAGAGCTAAATTATAATTTCGAATGTGATGATTCGGATTCAGACAATAATAGTGAATCGGAAAAATTGGCAAAGACGTTTAGTCATCTTTTTAATAAAGATACGAGTGATGAAGAGGGAAGCGATTCCGATGAGTCCAGTAAATATGAAGACGAGGGTTTGGAACTAACACCTGAATGTCTCGCAGAGCCAAGTAATTTTTTTTTTTTTTAATATAATTTCTCTACATATATAATTTCAAATATAACAGATTTCTATTGTATTGAATAAAAAAAAAAATTTGTTTTAAAATGCAAATTATTTGGGGGAAAAAAGAGGAAAGAAAAATAATGATAATAATAAGAAATATATGAGGATTAATAATAATTTTTACAGGTAATACCGTCATTGAAACACCATTAAAGAGAAACGCTCGAGCCACATATTTTATCATAAATGCAAAAGACAAATTAGATTTAACTGTCTCGCCTAATACAATTGCACTGATGGAATTAATTTACAGCACTTACTTAAAGACAAAATGCGATATTCCAATAGTTGTCACTAAAAGTGGGAAACTTAATTTACAAAATAATATAGGATGTGAAAGTACAGTACAATTTCTTGTCAAGGAAAAGGTAAATTAAAGTTCAATTTTTCTGAATGAAGAAAAATTAATTTCTTTTCAAAATGAAGTCGAAATATATTTTTTTTCTGTGTTCTGTTATAGGAAAACTCTGAAAATCAAACACGCCTAATAGCAACTAAAACATTTCACGAAACAACTTCCCCGCCAAGTGTACCGAGTAGTCCGGAAAATGCATCTCTTTCTAAAATTACAAGTCCCACTAGTATTGTGAATATGGACAGTGAAATGTTGGATCAAAATGAAATTTCTCAGAATGGTGCTTTGCAAATGTTTCCACCATTTGCCGATGAATCGTTAGTTAATATTTACAAGAAGATAACATCCGAGCGTCTTCGAATTATGGTGGAAGGTACAAAATGTTTATTATACCTTTAAAAAAAATTTAATTTTTACACTATCATAATTAGTATAAATTTTAATTTTCAATTTTCAATTTATTTTTTAAGGTTTCGATGACGTTCAAATTTACTGTCCAAGAAGACGAGGATGTAATCAAATATCATTGCATCCCATAAAAAATGGTATTCGATATCATTTAATCGTGGAAACAATGATTGATACCCAACTACATAGAACCATTTCAGTTCATTCTCCACTACAGGTAGAGAAAAAAAATTTTTCTCTTTCAACGAAATATTAAAATAAATAATAATTTTTACCTGAGACTGAAAAAATTTCTAAAAAGAATCTAAAAATTCTTTTCTCTAATATTCCACACATATTACTAAATTATTATCCTTTTTTTAGATACGAAATGAAACATCCTACGCAATAGGCCTACATTATAAAAAACAATTAGTGGAAAAACTACAAATAGCGCACATAGGCCAGGCTTTGAATCCATTTGATGACAATATGAGAATGACAATTATTGAACCAGATGAAACTTATAATGTTCCTCTGTTTATTGCTTATCACTTTCCGATATATTTGTTACCTGCATATTTAGAGTGAGTTTATTATTATTATTATTATTAATATTTTTATTATTATTTTATTACTATTATTATTATTATTATTATATTATTATACTCGATTCAATAATCAATAATAATAATAATAGTAATAATATACTATTATTATTATTATTATTACTATTATTATTGAAACAATGAATTAGTTGATAAAATAATAAATAATCGAAAATTGTATTTAAAATTGAACTAAAAAAAAATTGTCCATTTTTTCTGAATTTTCAGTGATAAGAAATATGAAGTTAGTGACGAAGGGCTAAGTTGGAGGGAATTGAGTGATGATTTATATGTTCCTAAGGATATTTATTGTAAAGTAAATGATAGCAATTCTCCAATTGTGTTTGGAGTAAAAGTGATATGCTCGAAAAGTCAAACATCGAGTCAAATAAATAGCCAAGTTCCAGAGTACCTGATAAGAATGCTACCGCCTCTTATATTTGAGAATAAGTTGCCTTTTGTCATAGATATAAGTATACCCAGTGTTGATTATGAAATGCGAATTGAACCAGGAGAAAGAATAAGTATTTATTGTATAAAATGCAATAGCGCTATACAGATTATTTTTAAAGTACGTCATATTCTCTAATTGTTAAAAATTATTAACTCAATCGCTATATAATTATTAATTTTGTATTTAAATTTAATTCTTAAATTTGCATTTTTAAATTTTCATTTTTTAATGAAACATTTTTTTTTTGCCAGATTCAAAACTATTTGGGTACTCAATGGTGTGGACAGTTTCAATTAACGTCTAGTTTAGAGAAGAAATTTGTAAAAATGTTTAGCGATAGTGAATCGGAATTTACAAAACCATTTTTGCTGTGTGTCGAACTGAATAGACTTACAAATTGGATTGTTGATATTTATGCACAGTATTGGATTGTAAATAAGACTGGTCTACCTCTCAGTATCAGGGTAAATTAAAAAAAAAAAAAATTAATTTTTATCTGCAAATAATTTTTGTCAAAAGTATTTCTCGATTTTTTTCATCAAAATTAAAATAAATGACAATTATTATTTTAATTTATTCAAAAGAAGAAAAATAGAATTCTTTTTAGAAAATTGGTCTACATTCTACAAATATTTTAAATCAATTTTTTGGCAAAAATTGACAATTTTTCTTTTTTTCCCCTTCAACAGGAATCTCATACGAATGTGATGTACGATATTCCGGAAAATGAACTCGTTGTATTCACGCAAAAGGAAAAAAGAAGAAAACGAATGGTGAGATTGAAAGCCCAACAATCAGGATGGTCGCCGTCATTTAATTTGGATGGAATTAGTTCGATGTCATTGATTTTATGCAGGGACATTGAGAGGCGACGGAAATATCGAATTCTATCGGAAAGTTCAATTTCCCATTTGGCGCCAATTTTCACAAGAATCGTCACATTTTTGCCCTATTTTTATTGCAATAACAAAACAAAGAAAGCACTACGATTCATGGAAGAAAATGAGGAGGCCGATTTGTGGAACGATCTAATTCCAGGACAAGGAATGGCATTTTGGCCATATACAGAGTCAATGAAAATGCGAGTCAAATGGAAAAATAGTCAATTGGTTTCACAACATTTTGATATGACAACTGTTGGCAAAACTGTTCTTCGAATGGACAATGGGGTATATTTTATTCACAAGATTGAATATTTATTACAATTTTTTTTTTATTTTTAAACAAATTTCCTGAAAACTTGTAATATTTCAGACGGCGCTATCGGTGATTATTGAAGGAGGAAGCAGTTCACCTTTTAATATAACTTTTGAAAAATTCCAAGACGGCGACGCGCCTGTGAGAATTGATAATTTATGCGCTGAATTATTTTTAAAAATTAATCAAATTAATTTGGGACAAGCGACACTTTTGAATCCATTGCAAAGTTTACTTTACACCTGGGATAATCCAACTAAGGATAGAATGCTTATTTGGAACGTCTACAGTAGCAAAACAAAAGGATTCATTGCTCAGTTCACAAAGGTTTTGAACTTATTGTTTATTTAAAAAAAGTAATTAATTATAATTCTGTTTTGAAATTGAAAATTGTGTTTCAATTTGTTTTCAGAATGGATATGGAGAAGAAATTGTATTTTTTCGAACTTTAAAGCGATCCTCGACATCGCTATCGAAAAAGCTTGTCTTAGAGGAAAGAACCTCAATTTTGGGAGGAAGTAGCAATGAAGATACAGACAGTGATGCTGAGCTTGATTTATCGAAATTGGACCAAGTGCAAAGTAGTAAAACAACAGTTTATTGGGTGAGCTATACAGAGGGTGAGCAAAGAGTTCTAATGTTCACTCAAGATGAAAATATATTCATAAAAGTGAGAAGTATCGTCGATCCAGAAATCAGCGAAAAGGAAATATTCCTCACTATTTCTGGAATTGGTCTCAGTCTCGTGAGTTGAAAAAATTCATTTAAATTCTCATATTATTTCCAAATAATAATAAAATAATATACAATTTTGAAATAATTCCTCAAAGGTGGCAAATTCGAATGAAGACTGCAAGGAATTGGCATTCGCAACTATAATGGATTCTGCGGCTCATTGGGAAGTGTTTGTTGGACAAAAATGGAAATCCCTAACATTAGAATTGAGCGCTTGGATTGAGAAAAAATACACGAATGACGCTAAAAAGGCCCAATTTGAAAATTTCATTGACGTAAAAATATTTTCAATTAATTACAATTTATAGTGTTTATTTACCTTTTTGAAAATTTTCCCCTTTTTGTAGATCGATCTCTCCAAAATGTACATGACAAAACCATTCTTTGGAAAACTTCGAAGAACCTATTCGCCGGGAATTTGGTTTCACTATAGAAATTCAGCGACCTTCACGTACCTTCAAGGCTATCTTCACAGAATGCAGGTGCGATTTACACTGGAAAAAAAGTATTCAACTAAAAATTAAAATCAATTTTCAAATAATTTTTCAAAAATTTCTGTTTTTTTCCCTTTCTAGATTGACAATCAATTGCAAAAAGTCTCATTTCCAGTTATGTTGCACACGTCCTCGCAAAAATCTCTAACGCGATTAATGGAGAATCGAAAATTAAAACATTTTATTGAATTTTGTTGTTTAAGACAATTCAAAGCAATGCGCAATATTTTTAAGTAAGTAATATTTTCAAGTAATAATTAAACATTGAAAATATGATTAAATTTGGTAATTTAATGACAAATAATTTTAATTTTTGTATAAACAATTTTCTTTCCTTACAGAGAAGTAAATTTAATTGTTAGAGAATTTAGTCTGAATTTGCAAGAATCCTTTATGATGTCATTGATAAATAATTTGTTTCCAAAGAAGCTGGAAACAAAACATTCAATTGCTACAAGATTACGAAAGGATCTTTCTACTATTCATGTAGCTCCATTTTGTAACAAGGAAAAGGTACATTAATTAACAATTAAAAAATAATAATATATTAATATAATTAATAAATTAATAATATATTAATATAAAATTAAAATATATTAATATAAAATTAAAAAATTAATAATATATTAATATAAAATTAATAAATTTATAATATTATTAGTATAAAATTAATAAATAATAATATTTATAGAACTTTGAGAGCCAAAGGAATGACATTATTGAGCATTTTTACATTTCACCGATTACGATACATTTGAAACTTTTGGCCGACACAAATGGTTTTAATGCCAATCAAACTGGTGAATTATCCGATTATTGTAGTTTTGTGAGATGCATGTACGAATACGCTTGTAAAGGAGCTTTCGAGAAAAATGCAGAATTCAGGTTTATTTCTTCATAATAAATATTGATTTAATAATAATAATAATTCCATTTTCTAATAATTATTTTATTAATTAAAATTAATTGACTATTAAAGAAATATATTCTTCTTGCAGATTGCCAGCCTATGAGACAGATTTTCAAAAATTAAATAGCAAACAGTGTATTTCAAATGTCTGGCATTATTACACTGGAAAAATTATGCAACAATTTAATGTTTTAATACTTTCGGTCACAGTTTTAGGTAATCCATATGGATATAATTTTAAATCTCCAGAAGAAAGCAGCTATGAATCGAATTCCGTAAGTTTTCAATTTTTCAAAAAAAAAAAAAAAAAAAAATGTAAACAAAAAGGGAAAAATTTATTTATCATGTAAATTTTTTTATAGTTGATAAAAATAATTTTTTCTATTTCAAGATATTAACATGCGAGGATGAATTCGCGGAAAAATTGAGCTACGATATCTCGTGCCTTTTGGGATATTCAACATTGGATACAATGCAATCGAGTCATTTTACTTTTCAAGAAGTCGAAAGTAACATTTTCACTGCAAAAGTCAGTATATCTTTTAAATATTGTTGAAATTAAATTTTGAAAAAATTATATATTAAACAAAGTAGAATGATTTAAAAAAAAATTCCGATTTTTAAAACTGAACATTTGAAAATATTTCAAATCTAAATAAAATTTTTTTTTTGTAATTATTTCAGACTGGAAATTCATACTTTGAAAATAAGGACGAACCTTTAGAAGTTTTTATGATTAATAATTCTTTCTCTGTCGACATGGAATTACAACTTTCAGGCTTAATTATAAAGCCCACAGACAGTAAGTTTTTGTTTTCAATTACCTAGAGATTATTTAATTTATAAATTTATAATTTTATGAATTTTTTTTTCAATTTTCTGGAAAACTTCTTTTAGGTACACATCAAGAAGAATTAAGATGCTTTTTTAAAACGATTGGAAAAAGTTTATTAAGACTAACGAAGAAGGAAGGCAGTGCATTTCATATTTATCCGGAACTTATCATCGAAACGATTAAAAGGTTTCATTTAATTATAATTTTGAAGAAAAAAATTATTGAAATACAAAACTAATTCTGAAGTGAATTTTTAAATTTTATGAAAAAATAGAAAAGATTAAAATAAAAATTCTAAATTCTATAAGAAACTCAAAGTAGAAATTTAAATAAATAATAAAATGCAATTGTAATATTTAAACAATAATAGTTCCTCAAATAGATAATTATAAATTTTTGTAACTAAAAGAAAAATTGTTTCAGAGCTCAAGAAATGGGTTATAAATTCGTATCGAGAGCAAGATTACCCCGATACATCGATCCTTATTCGGTAATTATTCACCAAAAATTTAGATTTAATTGAATTCATAATTTTAATTTCAATATTGACAAATATAATTTTTTGTTTGTTCAAAAAAATAAAATAAATCTAATTGGAAAATTGTAAAAAGAAAAAAAATTAAACTCACATTTTACGATTTCGTCTTCTCTGTTTCAGGGTGTGGAACTTTACTCATATCACAAAGCAAAAGGATTGCACTTATTGAATGTTATAAACAAAAATTGTTACTCTCACAAAGATTCATACTGGGCACACACAGCACTTTCTCATGATGGAAAACACGTTGCTCTTGTAACATTCAGGTATTTATCCTATAAAAAATTAACAAAAAAGAAAAAAATACGAATCAAAATTATTTAATTTACCATAAAATAAAATGTGTTTCAATTTTTAATGAAAATTAAATACCTTACCTTATCCATTCTAAAATAATTTACTACATTTTATTTTATTTTCTCTATTCTAGGAGGATATTTCTAATTGAACACAGAAGTGTAGGTGACCCTTGGACTATTGAATGGAGCATTGACATCAATCAACTTTGCGAGCCACCTGTTGTAATGGGTAATAAAATTGTACTTCGAATTAATAAGGTGAGCAAACAAAATATTTTTTCAATAAAATTCACAGTCATTTCAAAATTTGTTTATATATAAAATTTGTTTCAAAAAATCGTTTTAAGTAAAATTGTTTATTGTTACATTATTTTCAATACGCTTTAAAAACAAAGTTAATTAAAAATAAGAATTGGAGAAGAAATTTAATTTTTATCTAAAAACTCTAATTTTTAAATACTTATTCAAAAACTATAATTTTTAAATATTTATTCAAAAACTATAAGTTTTAAATATTTATTCAAAAAATATAATTTTTAAATACTTATTTAAAAAATACGTATTTAAAGAATACGTATTTAAAGAATTTTTGAGATTTCAAAAAATAAATTACTTCAAAAAATTCACTTCTCAAAACAATTTCTTTTTTTTCGAAAAAAAGAAGTAAAAATACTTGTCTTCATCAAAAAATTGAAATAATCTATATCATAAAGTTTAAATTGATAAAAAATGAAACATTTTGAATTAAAGAAAAAAAAATTGATTTAAATTACAAGATGTCCGTGAATAAGAACAAGAAAATTATTCAAATTACATTAAAATTACACAAAAAAATAATATAACAATCATAACGCATTGAAAATAAAACGCTATACACAGAAACTTGACGCCTTCAAGAACAAATTATTGACACTTGATTCCTTAATTTATTTTCCAAATAAAATGAGAAAAATAATATATATGTTTAATAACAAAACAAAAAAACTATAAAGTACCTGGAACAAATAGTAAACAAGATAAATAACAAAAAATAAAAAAAAACAATAAAATTATAGATATTCTACAATTATTAAATGAATAGTGTCAATAATAAGTCTACAAAAAAATTATTAATAAAGGGAAAATAAACGCTATTAACAAATAAAGAAATATTTTACAGAAAAAAAACGCTTCTTTTTTTTAAATTCCAGGACGAGAAGTTATCAGTGGTCGATTGGTACTTGGAAAGTAAGGAAATCGCAATATTGGAGTGGCTCTGTCGTAAGATAAACATTGCCATGATCCTAAACATGGAGAGCAGTACTTGTCCTCGTGATGATTCATAAAATGTTAAAAAACTCAACTATGTCAGATTGATGTATATTTCAACTAATTCTCTACAATAAATCTTATTAAGAGACGATGCAAAGGAGAGACGATAAATCTTCCTACAATTGCGTAATTTATTCGCTTTTTCCGAAGTTAGATTGCAGATCACTGGATAAAGTACGTCTAGTTTATTTCATAATTTATTTACAAAAAGTCTTAGTAAATTACACTTACAGGCATCTTCACTCGAACTAAAGTAAATAATTTAAGAGCTACACGTATTAAGATGTCTATAGAGTAGGATATTTCGGGGTTGGGGGGGGAGAAGTCGGATTCAAGGGAAGTGCTCTTTATCCATCCTTAGTTCAAATACTTCTTTGAGAGAAGAAGCTTTTAAAAATTTTCTTCGACTAGAGTCGAATATAATATAAGGACCGTCTGTAAACCGTTCTCTCTTTTTTTTCCTACTTGAAAATCAATGATTTTCCATTTTTTCTTTCTCCTCCATTATCATAATCATAATTCATCGTCATCATTATAATCATATTTTTTTTTTTTTACAAATTAGCGTCGTTTGTACAATCGATGATAATTTATTATTATTATTATTTTTTTTTTCATCAGGAGTCCCATACACAATTTGAAATTTAGCATTCAATAATCGAACACTTTTTCCCCTTGTCTCGGAATTTCTAATTAGTCCACTTTTTACACATCGAGACGCTCCTTTTTTTTATAAAACAATTATCATCGCAATTATTCCACTTATTTTCTCGTATTTAACGCACGAGCGGGTTTTTCTTTTTTTTAAAAATCGCCATTACTCTCTTTCATCTTTTTTTTTATATTAAATAAAATAAAATATATGCATATGTATAAAGAACGGAAGAATTTCATTCTTTGCTAAAGTGCAAGCGAATGACTACTCGTTAGTTCGCTTAAGCTAGTGTCTGGTAGACCCTGTCCCCCATTCCCCGTTACACCACAAAGAAAAAAAAAAATGAAAAAAAAATGAAAACAAATTTTCCCCGACAAAAAAATTTTCACGCACACCCCACTTTTCCGTTCCCCTCCCACCACACAGCCCCATCCGGCCTAGCAACAAAATGTACGTATCACACGTATCAAATTTACTTATTTTTTCTTTTAAATTCTTCTCATTCAATTATACTTTCATTCAAATTCTTTCGTACTTATACGTTTTCTCTTCTGGTTTTTTTTACTCTCCTCTTTTCTCATTTATTCAGAATTTATCAATCGCATCAAATTTAATTATTATTTTTGTTTGTTTGTTGTTACTGCCTGTTTTTTTTCTTTTTGTTAAATGTCGAGACTTGTGGGTCTAATCCACGCATAATATTTGGAGTGCCATCACAATTTGACGACACATACCGAATAAGAGTCAATGGAAGTGTGTGTTATCTACAAAATACCTTAATTACTCGCTAATTACAGCACAAAAACATGCAAATATAAAAATTTGCATTATATTATTATATATTTATATATATAATCGTAATCCACGATATAACACATCGCACGACGCGAGTTGCATTTTATTGGTGGCTTTTTTCTTTTTTCTTTTATATATTATTATGCAGCTGCTGTTTTTTTTCTCGGAATTTTCATTCATTCATTCATTTTTTTTTGTTCTTACAAGCATTCACACTATTTTTCTCCTATTCTTCCCCCCTTTTTTCGTAATCTTTTTTCTCTCTCTCTCGCTCTCATTTCTCGTTCTTAAAACTTTTTTGCCCATTCTAATTTTCCTATCCTTATTCTCCCCCCCACCCACTCTTTCTCTAATCTAACATTCTGCAATATTCTCTCAGTTTTTTTTTAGCTATCTCCCATTCATATATTTCTCGACTATTGAATATCTTACATTACACTATCGATATTATTTCAATTCACGATTGAAAGGTATACCAATGGCGCTAACACCGATAATTAGCATTTTTTTTTTCCTTATACTTGTGTTTGTTTATAATATAAAACTACAATCGCGTCACAGTTTTAAATGTTCAACTCGGATTAAAACGAATAGTTTTTTTTTTCTCTACGAAGAAAATAAAACGGGGAATTGAGGGTATACAGTAACGCTCGAGTTACGACGTGACACTGTTCCTCGAGCACTGGAACAGAACTCGTGCGACAATTGCCGCCACTTGTTGATCGAGAATTTGGCTCATGACAAGCGCGAGCATTCGCGATTCATGTTGCAATAATAAAGTCCGATTATCGGGATGCCTCGCGAGATTCAATAATGTTCCCGCGGCACGTCGTAACATATCGAGACTTGTACCCATTGATTCAGGATTGTCACGAAGCGCTGGTAATCCATGTTGATTGGCCACCTGAAGTGCGCTGCTCTCTGCTTGTTCAATGAATGCAACCAATAATGCGACACATGGCGTTTGCAGTGCAATACTCCGCGCCACACCGCTATCAGCTGCCGATAGGAAATATAAAAGATTCACACTAAATTCCCGTAGACATTGTTCTTCACTACGGCATAAAAGTCGCGTGAGTACTGAACAGAGTCTCTGTAATCGTGAATAAGGCGGCGTTGCCACAACGAGATCAACATTACTTTCTGTCACGCAAAGTTTACACAATGCCTCAAGTGCGAGCCTCTGTGGTGAGAGGGACGAATTGATGCTCACTGTTGGAAAGGGATCCTGGCCATGGGCAGCTGGACACACGGCCCAATGTAGCAAACCATCGAGAACTGGTCGTGATATTTCCTCTGGATGTTGACTGAGATCCAAATGACCGGCAATATTTGCCGACATTACCAATACATTTTCCCTGATGTGATGCAAAAAGTTCCACCACCATTCGCTTTCACCTTGAAGACTACTACACGAATCGGCAAAGTCAGCGTCCTCTTCACGATCATAATTTCGTGTTTTCAATGTTCTCACAGGATGTTCGTGATGCAATAGGAGAAGTTTACCAAGAAGACTAAGGAACGTGACATTCTTGGCGAATTCACTCTCATTACCCGGTATGAATGTCAAATTCCTAAGAATTGTCGAGAGACAAACACAACGTTGGGCTAAACTATTTTGTGTCTCAGTGACGAGATAAAGACTCGCCTCATCTCTCGAATAACTCTCATCCTCATAGTCGCTTATTCGTCTTCTCTTCAATGTTCCAGCTGGATCTTTTATCTTCAATCTTGGTCCCTCTTTTTCTTCACTAACATCATCGTCAGGTTCGACTTTAATGTCCCGTTTCTCCGAGTCTAATGTACTTGTTGAATCACTGAGACCATTTTGATTTGGAAGTGATTCCTCCTCATCTTTTGGCAATTCGACAAAATGCTCACCAACATTATTATTTGCTTTTGAATCAACTTCGCATTCTTTTCTTGAACTGTCGTTCTTCTTTTCAAAAAGTTCCCGCGTGAGATCATTCATTTCAACGGGCTCCTTCTTAATCCTGGAGAGAACATCACTTATTGATTTCGTCTTTTTCTTCTTCTCTTGTTTACGTTCGCCCATGTCCTTTGGCTTGTCACAAATTTGCTCGGGTTTTCGATGAGTCTCAGAATTATCGTTTGATGAATCGGAGATTTTTATTTCATCTTTCGAATCAACGCTTTCAACTTCTTTTTGCAAGAGAGGTGGTTTCTCGTCTCGCAAATGCCGCGCAAATGGTACGGTACCAGTTTCAGATTGAAAACAAGTGACAATATACTTGGTGGTATTACTTTCTACTTGCCAGGGTTCAGTTTCCACTTCACAGTCTTGATGATCCCAGGATCTTCGGCTGTCAAGAACGAATATCTCATCATCTCGGGGTACCATTTTCACTGGACGACCACGTCTCGATAGGAAGGTGTAATTTGAGGACGAGAGTAGTTTGGTACGATCCTCTGGATCTATGGGCCGCACCACTGAACCAAGATCAACTTCAGGTCCATCAACAGTTTGACCCCAATATCGCTCCTCGTCTGCCGTTGACGACTCAAACATGTCAGAGAGCGAGCGTGAAAAATGCTCCAATAGGACGTCTAATAATCCAGGTAGATGCGTCAATCCAAAGTAACTCACCTGGAAAAAAAAGGAAGAAATTAGTATCATAAATATTTACATTTCTTAGCTCCGTTTTTTATTTTAGACTCTTAGCCATTAATTTGTAACAGCGAGGGAAAAGTATTTTTAATAATAAAACACCCTTTTTCTTTTTTTAGTAAATTTGAGAAAACTTACCGAAGAGTCGTCGAATAGAAGAATGTTTAGAACATCCAGTGCCCAACAGCTTTCAGCAAGAAGTCCTGATCGTAACGCCATCATAACACGCCAGGCTTCAACTGGCGCAACGTCTGTGCGCGTTAATTTTCGTCGTTTGTACAATAATGGTGTGACGGCTTCAACGCTGTCAGATGGGAATGTCATTTCTCTTTTCGGTGCTGGTTGTTGATTAAGCATAGGATTTATGCCAAGTTGACCCTGAATTTTCAAAATAGTAAACAAAAAATTTAGCAAAAATCTAAAGCAATTAATGTAGAAAAAAATAAAAGGAGAATATTTATTATAAGTTCAGAAAATTTTTTTTTATAGAATTGAATTAATATTTTACCTGATGAGAGCCAGGAGGTGGATACAGAGTTGACGGTTGACTGGAATAGTGACGTTCCCAAAGTGTCGGCGGATGAGAAATAGGGATACTAGGTTGGGTCGTGGGCCTGGTTGACTGTTGGCTAACCCATTGTTGAGAGCTAGGAATCCCTGCAACAACAGCAGGTGCAGGAGCACCAGCAGCAACCGGAGGTTGTGGCGGTGGTGGTTGTGGTTGTTGTGACGGCGGTTGAGGTTGCTGACTAGGATACTGAACTCTAGCTCCTGCAGTGCCACTGTTATACTGATTTGTCGCTCCTGGCCATCCTATTTATCAAAAATAATTAACAAATCGTAAATAAATAGTTGTTCACAATTAATTTAAATTTTAATTATTTCATTCTTTTTCTTTTAGTTTTAATTTACTTAAATTAGATTGAGCAAAAATTAAAGCTAAATTTTCTAATTGACAAAAAAAAAAAAAATTGTAAAGTGGCTCAAAAAAATATTGTCAACACTAATTTGAAAATAATTCACAGAAGATTTACCTTGATAGGTCGGCCGTTGCTGATTATACTGAGGATACTGCTGGTCTTTGGCAAAATCTGGATGTCGCCTTGGTTGCTGAGGACCTGGTGGAGGTGGCGGCATATTTTTATTAGCTGCTGTTGCCGAGGGATAAATTTGACTTCCACCTGGAGCTCCGTATCCACTCTGTAAAAACAGGAGAAAAAATCACCTTACAATCCTCCATTCAACAGTAAAAAAAAAATACGAAACAAAAAACATTTAAAACATTCGAAAATAAAAAAAATAAAACAAAATATCGATCATAAACTAAAGTGAAATTTTTTTTTTTTATACGAAAATTGTAACTCACCTGTTCTTGTCTGTAGTAATCTTGAGGACAGGAATATGTCGCAGATGCGGATGATTGTGCCGCCGAAGAAGATGGTTGACACGAAGGTGGCGGTTGTTGTGCATTCGGCGGATGACCCTGGGGCGTCGATGGATAATTGTTATTACGAGCCCCGGGCGGAGTTCCAGTTGAATAACTACTCGGCTGCTGATTGCCAGCATACCTATTGTACATGTCTTGACTTCCGGCACTGTTAGGCGGCATATTACCCCCAGAGTATCCCCTATTTGGAACAAACCTTACGTTTTTTGTAATGCTTCAAGTTAATATCATTTCACTCAAGAGATTTCTTTATTCTAAATCTAATTTACTAATCTATCTTAATTATAAATTAATTTTCCTTTTTATTCTCCTAATGTGATCATCACAATTCTTTTTCTATAAATTCTAAATATAAAATTTAATTTTGTCAACTTAAATTTTTAAATTTACTTTACATTCCAATATTTTAAAAACAAGATTAATTTCCAATGGGAAAAAATTTTTTTTTCTGTGAAAATTTTATATTAGTAACCAGAAAGTAACTGTCTATAATGAATAGAACTCTACAGCGAATGTTAAAGGCAATACCTTCAACTTAAAAGCGTAATTTGCAGATAAACAGTTTCATGAAATCTAATCTAATCTATTTGTAGACTAGTCATTAGTAAATTGAAAAAAGAATTTTAGTTACCTTTCAGAATCGGGTACGTAAGGCGGATAATGCGTGCGAGGTGTGTACGGTTGATTGAACTCTCCCTGCTGCGACATTCCACTACCCTGTGGTCTAATATATTGTTCTTGGGGATAATTTTGAAAGGAGCCAGTATTTTGGTAATTACTTTGCTGCATTCCTAGAAGAAAAGATAACAATTTTTCTTTCGATTCAAAATTAAATTTGACGCCAAAAAGGCATTTTTGTTTTGTTAATTGGAATAAAAATAAATAGAAGAATTTTTGATTTACCTTGATGAGGTGTAGGCGCGCTACTTTGGCTAGGAGGTCTTGGCGGTGGCGGTGTGTAATCACCTCCAGGTACACCTGGAGCGCCGCCCGGATAGCTACCTTGGTAACTTCCATAACCGTCCATGGACGTGCTACTTGATCCAGCGGCAGGAAACGAATCCTGTGAATTTGATGAACCTAGAGGAAAAAGCAAAAAAGTTACAATTAATAAAATTGTCCATTGTCATCGCTCGACTTGTTGCCGAAAATTCTTTTTTTTTATCGATAAACTTTCAGCCTCGAAGTCTGCGTTAACACCTACCTGGCGAGGGTACGGATGCTGTACCTTTGGATCCTTTTTTCTTGGAACCCGCCTCCACCTGATTAATAATTGGCTGTGGATCAACACCTCCTCGATCAAAATGACACTCGAACGGCAACAAATGCTTCGTGTAATGTTTGCGCAACGTGTACGCAGCACTGCTACTCGCACCAATGCCAAGAAGTCCAGCAATGTCCTTCCATGTCTTGTTCTTTGTCACCTGTGAATGAAAAATTCAAAAACGATTCGAAAATTTATTCAAACATTTTTTTCTTCTTTTTTTTCAACTTCCATAAAAAAGACAAACTGTGAAAAGATGTAAACTTTTTTCACACACAAAACACAAAGAAAAAAGCCTTTTGAATTAAAAAGGTATACAAAAATATGCAAAAGTCGAAATTAGATGATTTGGAGAAATGATTTAAAAAAAAATCCCCAAAAACAATTGTAATGAATAAAAACAAAACGAAAACAAACACATAAGTAAAAAAACAAAACAACACTACCTAAAAATAATTTTTAAAAAACTTAAACCCAAAACTACTTAAAATATGAAAATAAAAATATACAAAACTACGATCAAAAAAATGTGCGAGTAAAGAAAAAAACAAGGAAAAAAATTTTAAATATAATATAATAAAAACATTACGAAGCATGCAATAAAAAAAAATAGAAAAATTTTTATGTGAAATAAGTACATCTAAATTACCAGTATTGTAATGATATTATTACTCTTTTTTTTTCTCTCCTCTCAAAATTAGAATAATTCCATATAGCACCAGGGTTCCTAGAGAGCAATGTCTTTTTTTCCAAAAATATGACGAGCGACTACTTAGAGAAATGATGATTATGCGAATTAAACACGGACATCACAAAAGGAAAAAAAATAAACACTTTTCATTGACATCAAAATACTAATCATGCACAATCGTGCACAAAAATAAATAACACTGATCAGCGTGTAACAAGAGGCATCGTGAACATTTTTTTTTTTCTAAATACACCCTAGAATGTGAAACTTAAATATTCACTAGAAATAAATTTCCAACTAATAATAAAACACTCATCTATATTGACTAGATATTAAATTAAATTCAAAAGGGAGATTTCTATTACAAAAACTCAAAGTCTTCTAAATATTTAAAAATGTAAAGTGATTCTATAAAAAAAATGTATCTGAAAAGAAAAACAATCAACACACAAAGCTTTGAAATTAAAAAACAAGCTTAAAGTCTGAAATAAAGAATAAAATTAAAGATTAAAAGCAATTATTGACATCTAATTTTAACAAACTATATTCACTTGACTGGAAAAATGAAAAAAATATTAATAAAGATGATATGAAGTGAAAATTCTGGTTTCACGAAACTAGATCCAAAAAAAAAGAAAAAATTGTTTTCGGATGAAATGGTAAAAGCTCACGATGGACCTCTGAAATATGCGTGAAGATTAAAAAAACCAATACATAGATAAATAAAAAACGATAAGACACCGAGGGCTAGATGGAACTACACTGCACCTTGCATACCTCCATGAAGCCCCCCCTTTCCTTCACGTAGAGGTATAATCGAAACAAATCGAGGGGGTTCTTGGAGATCGTGGGACAACTGGTGATTGGTGTTCGTTTTTCTTCCATAAATGTGACCAATTTATCCAGCCATGATCTTCGCTCTATCGAGTCATCCATTTCGTACAGTTTTGCTAAACTATCAGGTTTCTGAAAAATCCATTAACAATTAGAATTCATCTGCTTTCTACCTTTCTTTTCATTTTACCGCAATTAATCACAAGAGACCTTTAATTTCAAAAAAGCGCGTCTTTCCCACAACAACAAAAAATAAATATTTTTTTTACTTAGAGATCCAAATTTTCCATGCACTTATTTTCTCTGTTTTAATTTTCTTCTTTAATTCACAAATGTTGATAAAATCAACTTTTTCAAGTTGATTTTTCTTGTAAAATTAAAATCATGGGAACAAACTTAAACTAAATGAGCAGAATTATTAATAAAATTATTATAAATAAATATAATAAAATTATTATAAAAATCTACAAAACTAACAATACTGTAGTACATAAAAAATTTTAACCTTAGATCTGTAAGGGTCTTGAGGCACATGACTGTTAAATACCTGTAAATAAAAAAATTTTATTGTAATAAAAAAAAATTCAAATGTATACACAAAATACTTCAGTTGAGATATAAAAATATTTTTGAAGAAAAAAAAATGACGTTCGTGAAAAATAAAAATTTTGAAATAATTCAAGAATACTTGAATTATTAAATAAAATTAAATAAAATATTAAAAATGATTCAATTATTAAATATACTATAAAAAATAAAAAGATAATTTACGTACAGGACTTGCAGGTGTGCGCGGCCAGCCTGGACTATTCATGTCAGGATATTCCTCGTGGATTGAATTAATGCTAGCAGCACCAGGAGATGGAACTGTGCTTTGTGGAGTTGTTGAATGACTGTGATATGCTCCCAGTAACTCTTTTCGAACCTTTGGTGTAAAAGCTGGATCTTCTCCGGATGCTGTTAAAGTAAAAACATTTTTTAATAACAAATTTTTATTTCCCTTAGCTAAGAATTTTTAGAATTTAAAGTGTTACAGAGCTTGTAGACCTCAAAATTAAAAATTTCAAAATTGCCGTCATTTTAAATTTTGAGCAAAATTAAAAAAAAATGGTGAAAAAGGTAACAAATTATCAAAATAGGCGAAATAGTTAAAAAAATTTCAAAGTTGAATAAGTGACAACAAAAAATTGTTTTCACCACAATAATATTGCTACTATCATAGAACTAAAAATTGAAGCAATTTCAAAACGATTCAATGTTAAGGAAAGAAAAAAAGTAAATTAGCCCTAGGAACTTTAAATTTCTAAATAAATGAATAATAATATTATTAAATACTGACCAGCCGATGCATTCGACAACGTAGATTGCTGAGAACCTTCGTCCAGGGAAGTGCCATCGGGACCCGTCGTTATCACAGATGTTACTGTTCCACTTGAAGTTGACGTAACATTAATAGATGTGGTACCTGTAAGCAAAAAAAATTTCTTGTCAATAATGAAAAATTGAGGTTCATTTGTTATTTAAAACACATCAGAAAATTTCACACATGAAAAAAATTTCCCATTCCATACAATTGATTCATGTAAAGTTCTGTTTGTTATCAAAATTATTTAAAAATAAAAAAAAAAAAAAATAATTCACTACCTTTGAAACCAAAATATGATTCAGTGATGTTTTTTTTCTTTCTACCTCTACCTCTCGGTATATAGACCATGACAAAATGTCACTTATTAAATCGATTATTTAACAAATTGATCGATTAATTGTAAATCGATGGGAAAATAAGCATAAAGTGTACAATTATTATTTTTTACGCGATTATTTGATTACAAATTTTAAGCACTAGCCAGAATTGTAATGATTGAAATCTAGCGACAGTGAGCCAAAAGAGAATAAAATGTCTGCCTCGGTTTGTTGATTCAAGTGATTGTCAATTGATGTCACTGCCTGACCGACTTAGAATTTTTTTTTTTTTAATATTAAATGTCCTTTATAAAAAAAATTTCTTTCTGTCAATTTTCTTTTTATTAATGATGATTCACCTTAATAAATATTGTATTCTTATTTCAATATTTTTTTTTGTATACACAATGATTTTACCAAAAAAAAAAAAAAAAATAGGGAAACAAAATGACCATAAAATGTAATCTATTTTCGATTTTAATTAAACTTGACACTAAATGTTACATATTTAATTATCAACTTAATATTCATTGTAAATTATAGTCCTTTGACGATAAAGGTACTACGAATTTTAATTAAACTTTCCTCAACATAATCTAAGTCTTCCTTTATTCGGAAAAGGTAAGTGGCAAAACCTAAAATTTTGTATTTGTTTGACAACAAACTTTACCTTCAGGATTCACTGTACATCGATATAATGTATTGCAAATAAATTTAGAAAACTTTTCTCAATAAATAAAAGCACTAATATAAAAAAAATAGAGAGAGAGAGAGATTTTTTACATAACGAACTTTTCTCCTTTTTTATAAAAATAAACGCTGGTTTTTGTTTTCTCAATGGTATTTTTCTACCATTAACATTTCCTTGATATTTTCCAAGAATAATTTATTTTCCGTGCTTGGAAAATTTTCTAATCATTTAAATTTTTGCCAAATAACAATTTTTAGTCTTTTTTTCAAAAAAAAAAAAACAATCAATTAAAATTTGAATGAGATCAAAAAAAGAAGAAATATTTCACGAAAATACTCTAAAAGATATTAGATATTCGATACAAAATATTTTTAGTGGATTAACATAATGAATAAATTACAGTAATTTGTTTATCATTATTGAATTATTGCGCGAATTTAATCAATACTCAACAATAAAATTAATTATCCATTTAGTAGACGCTAAATATATTATTAACTTTCAATTCACGAAAATTAATGTTCTATTGTTTATTAAAGTGTAAAATTTTTTAATGAATCGGACAAAGTATAAGTAAGAAGCAAAATTCTAAATCAAGTACCGATTTCAAATAAAAAATCTTACCTAAATTATAAAATTGACATAATAGTTTTAATTTTACGAAAAGTAAAACTAAATTAATTAATCTATAGCTTAATTTAAAATTTACAACAATTTCAAAATTACAGGAAAAAAAATATTCGAAAAACTACTTTTTCAAATTGTTAAAATATTATCCGAAAAGGTAGATTGATAAAAATTACGCTAATAGGTAGATTGTAAGTTATAAAAAATAATTTCGCTCGAAAATGTTTACCCCTGGCACTGTACGTTTGACCGACGCACAGAATATCCCTCTTTTCCCACTTAAAAAAAAAACTATTTTGTCATAAAGAGGAGGGGAACGCTTGTTTATACAAGCGCCCTTCGAGAATCCAACGATTCAATTGATAAATTACAAAACTATTTTCTGTGAATGCTTTACACATTTTATACACCCATAGAGTTTTGTAAATAGAAAAAAAAACTTTTTGTATTTAACATTTTCTTTTCCCAACAGAAACGTTTGCGTCAAAAAGAATAAAAATATGATTATTAAAATATTGCAATATAAATTGTCAACTAAAAATTGAACGATTGAAGTCGCGCTCAATTAAAATAAAAATGAATTAAAATTTAGATAATTTAAATTGTAAATCTATTAAAATTTTAATTAATAAAAGTTTTGACAAATAAAAATAACTATTTAATTCAAATTTGAATTCAAATTTCGATAGGTTTGAAATTTGAACCAAATGAAATTTTAATCAAATAAAATTTGATTCGATTGAAATTTGGATAAACTGAATTTTTGATTGATTGAATCAAAGGCTGATTAGAATTAAAATTAAGTTCGAACAATGGAATTATTATTTACATCAAAAAGATGTGGAAATCTAGTGATTATGAATGTGTGAAATCCACTGATCTATAAATTAATTAAAGTTCAGGAACCATGTTGAAGTCCACAATGTTCATGATCAACGATTTAAGAGAAAAATATTTTTCCATTACATAATTTTTGTCTAAAACAAATTTTTGCATTTTTTTTAATCAACAACTGCGAAATGAAAAATTTGTAGACAATAAATATTATTTTTCGCTTGAAAAAATAATAATTTTTTTCTGAATCGTTGCTGATAAACGTTGTGGACTTCAACTTGTTGTTCAGGAAACTTGAAAAAAAATCTCATTAAACTAATAAATATTTTCAACTCTCTCAAGTTTAAATCAATTTTTTCACATTGTTAATTAAACGATATTTTGTGATAATTGTTTTTTGAAGAAAGAAAATAGAAATTTACCTGAGGCAGTGGTAGTAATTCCACTGTCATTCGACGTTTCCGTGGAGAGATCGGCAGAACTATGGCTGGTAGGTGTGGGCGCGGGTGTCGGATGTGAATTTGGAGTAGTACTCGGTGGTGGCATTGGGCTTCCCTCATGATTAAGGGGCGGTGTTGCTGCCGGTGGATGTGGATGTGGCACTGCTGCGTTTGGCGGTGGCTGATTGCTCACATGATTTGGAGATGGTGGCGGTGGTCCCATTGAACTCGTTGGCGGGCCCATATTGCCAATGCCTCCGATTCCCGGAGTACCTGGTGGTACCATACTTCCAGGTCCACTTGTACCATAAACTTGAGGTGGTCCAGGACTCGGTGGCATTCCAGGCGATACACTGTTGAAGCCCATTTTATGCTGCAAAAAAAATAACATTATTAACACTTGCAAAACCACTATTATTTAAATGAACTAGTATTTAAATGAACTAAATTATAAAAATCTTAATACAAAAATAATGTCAACGTAGAAAAAAAAATGTATAAAAACTGCATTATTCGTTCATTCATCAATGAAATTTACCGGATAAGGAGGATATTGCACCATATTGTTTGATCTAGCTGATTGGTATTGGTTGTTCGGTGGCGGTTGTGAGTTTGCTGGCGGCGGATAACCCTGAGGAAATTGCATGTGTGGCCGTGGAGGAGGATAAGAACCCTGTCCAGGATAACCACCAGGTTGATTCGCAGCAGCCCCACCTGCTGCATATCCCATTCCACTACTCATTGGATTTATACCGCCAAGTCCAGTTGGTACTGGTCCTGGTTGAACCACACCGGGACCGCTACTATTCATTTTGTAACTATGCATGTGCGGTGAAGGACCAAGGGGTTGTTGATATCCTCCTAATTTACAACAAAAATATTAAATTAATAATTCCATTTTTTATGTCACTTTATAAAAAATTACATTAAATTATTAAATTTGGAATAAATCTGTTACCTTGAGTAGCCATGGGGGAGTGACTCATTCGTGCTGGTCCACTTCCATCTGACTGACTGCTTGACGGTCGTGGAGGCATCTGAACGTTTTGCTGACCTGCTGCAATAAAAAAAAAAACAATAAGTATCCACATTTTTTTTTCGAAAATAAATTCATTAATGAATATAATTATAATTTACAGTTAATTGATAACCAAAGGTGGAATAAATTTCTCTTTTCAAAAAGTTTAAAAATCTCTTTATAAAAAGAGAAAAATACTTACCAACAGCAGGGGACATCGAGCGAGAACCTGTGGACCCTGTAGGCGAAGGGGTAGGCCTCATCCCCTGGGAATTTGGTGTTCCTGGACCAGCAGGTCCATTCGAACTATCGTTACTATTTTGGCCAGATAATTCCTAAAATTAAAAATAAAAACATAATTATAAATCACAATTTTTCAATTAAATTCACAAATAAAATACAATATTAATTCTACAATGAGAATTTATAAATAATAATTTTTAGTATTTTTAGTGCACAGATATATAGATTTTAAAAAATTTTTTTCGAAATTAATATTCAAAAATAAATAATTTCTTATAAATTTAATATTTAGAAATTCTGAAAATTTACAAGTTTTTCTCATTTCCTAAATTAAAAAACGATTCGAACATTTTTTTTTGTTTTGTTTAATTATGGATATGAGAAATAAATAAAAAATTGACTTGTTTGTCCCTCCACGTGTGAAATCTTTTTAAAAACACAAATTATGTAATTATTATCAAGGTGTGTAATACACATGATTACAAATACCTAATGTATTTTTAATTTTTTTTTCTTGTGATATCAATAAATCTCATATGACCTACATCAACTCTTAAACATACATAGTCAAAACCTAATCTAAGCCTAGACAATATTATATATATATATATATATATATATAAATTAAAAACAAAATAGCATCCATGAAATGTTTTGAAAGAAAGAAAAATCTTTCATTAAGACACTAAATATTTTTAAACCATGATACATGTATCATTAGATTAAAAAAAAACTACGTTGGAAATGAAACATCATCTTTTAATTACAGAGAAATTAAATTTATAAAACTTGTTGACCAATTTTTATCTAAAATTATTTTTCCCCTTCCTCTCTAAATCTGACCAAGTATAAAATATTACTTTTTTAAATTATAAATCACTCCAATAAATATATAAGAATATATATACGAATTTCAAAAATTATTGTTAGTAAAATTTTCAAATAAGTGAAATTTCACTTTACGGAAAAAAAGTTAGCAATTCTTTTTTACAAATACTTTTAAAAAATTTATAGTAATGAATAAAATTTATGTGCTTCAAATGCAACAAGTGAAAAATTTTCTTTGAGTTGATAAACTGCAATAACTGCAGAATTGTAGTCAGTGAATGTAGCAGTTATTTGATAGCCACAGCACTTTAACTCACAGAAAATCATGAACAAAAGAAGTAGTTTTTAAGCGAAAATTAATTTATAACAAAAAAAAAATTTCACTTTCATAAAAAATAATATACACAAGTCAATGACATATCTCATTGCTTCTTAAATTATTCATCAAAGATTTTAATTTAAATTGTATTTTAATCTACTGCATTTTATTTATCAAAAATGAAAATAAAAGCGCATTAATAATTCAAATAATAAAGAAAATTTCTTTTAATTCATCTTATGTTACCTATAAATTAAAATTCCATAATTTAGGACCATGGATATGGTTCCTGATTGCACAATATTACAAAATAACTTACAATTAAAAATACTTAAATTATATTTTCGTTATTCGTTATTAAAAAAAAAAAACATTATCTATTAATCAAATTGTTTTTTTTTCTCCAATTTGTCTACATTAAAAAATATAATTTACCATCATAATTAACATTGAACACAAAATTTTTTCCTTTTGTGATCATCATTTGCAAATTTTCTCAAGATAAATTTCAATTCGTGGGAAATAATTATTCTTTTGCGCAAACTAACGTATACTTAATTGAATTTATGAGAAAAGTATACATTAATTCATTAAAAAAAACAAAAAAGAAACATTTTACTTTCTTAATATCAGATAATTAAAGTGTTTTAAAATTAAACATATTGTAAATAACACCATTTGCTAGTAATAATAAATAAATAAAAGTTTCTTCGTTTTTAAAGAACAATAGATTTCATTTTTGAATAGTCTCATCAACCTATTATCAAAATTATTCTAGATAGAAAGAAAATTATTTTATAATGCATTTTCGTGTTAAAATAATGTTCTTTCAACCAACTGTCCATTCTTTGTATTATAGTCGGAAAAATGTGAAATATCTTTTTTTTTTACAGAAAAATGGAATTTTCCCCCCTCCTTAACCTATAAATGCAATGAAAAATTTTTTAAATATTTTTCCAAGAAATACTATCAAAGATAAATTTTGAAAATCATACGACTTCCAGTCGGAATGTAACAATGTTTTCTGTTTTTATAAGCAAGAATAAACCAACTAATGTCTAAAAAAACATCGAAATTTCAACAAGGAATTTAGAGGAGATGACGTGACTAGTAAAATACAGTATAATATTGACGTGAAACATAAAGGAGCGAACACAGTGGAGATACGTACTAGGACTCAACTGATATGGTCCGGTGGTTGTTGGGAGGAATATCCTATCCTAGGTAGAATGTGATCCCATAAGTTTATTCGATGCATCCCGACCACGAGAATAATAACACAACACGCGTCATGTACGATTTTACACGCGCTCAATGCTCATGGATATATATCTATATATATGTTATGTACGTATGTATGTGTATATGTAGCCCACTACACATTGGAAAAAAAACCACTACAGTACACTACGCCCATCGGCCACGATCACGCACTTTCGAAAACATTTTTCCGTCAATCTGGCCAAACAGAATGTCGTAAAAATCTCATTCATTTAACCAACAACAATGTTTTTAAATTATCAAATAAATGAGAAATATCAATATTCTTTCACGAATTTTCATCGTCGATTTCGACGCTAGTCTGACTCTCGAATCCCACTTGTGCGCAAAGCAGAGTCACTTTGGTTCACTTGGCTGTTTCACTTCGAATCCTATGGCATGTTGCACAAACGAGGCCGCGACAGACACGTCCAACACTTTATAAATGTAACGCGTCACTTTACGATATCGTTAATTTCTCCCTATTGTAAATAGAAGTTTTCTTGTAAATCAAGCTCAGCTTGAAGATCGAAGTCTGTTTTTCACGGACTTGGGGCTTTCGGATTTCAGTATTTCGCGTCTAGCACAGGCTCACGGAGGGCGTTCTTTCGTGTCGCGGCAAGCGTTCGTACATTTTCGTTGATCCTCGGCTCAATATCCGTGTGTTACGAAGTAAATCCAGAATTCCAAGTGTACATTCAAAACTCACCGTTGATGTTCGAATCACTGTGTGTGCCCTTCGCCTCTTGAACACTGTCCTCAATTTACCATTCTAATGCAACTGCGCATGTACCGACTAAGAAATTTCATTGGCTCTTTAAAAACGCGCCTGATTTGAAATAAAAAACAAAACAAAAATTCACTTTTTCCAATGAATAACAAATTTTACAAAAATAAAATACATTTTCCCCACAAAATAAATAATTCCCTAATAATAAAAAATTTACATTCTACTTTCATCTATTAAAATATAACTTTATGGTAAAATAAACTCTTGTGTTTTGAAATATCCCGCCATTGTCAGCCAATCACAACTTAGCAACAACGCATGCGTAAAGTTGGCTATCCTGCTCTCAAGTTCTATCTTCTTTTTTTTTGAAATTTTTTCACCACTTTCATTAATCTCTATGACGTTTATCTACATTTTGTCGATTTAATATTTCTACATTAAATACGTGAGCATTCTTTTGTATTTTATTTATGGTTAAATGATTAGTCGCAAGCAAACGTAATATTCTAAACTCAGGGAACTATCAACAGACTGGAATATAAATCAATAAAAAATTAAATCCAGGATATTTTCTGCATTATTAAAACCTCTACGAACTACATAAAAAAGTAATTACAATATATTAACCAATTTTTTTTTTAAATTATCGAATGCAACTGAAGATGAGATAATAAAAATCAGATAAATCTCTGGTAAAAAATATCAGTGACATTTGACAGATGTAATCAAAGATATAGTCTGATAAAAAAAATAATGCGAAATTCGATATATTTTTGAAAAAAAAAAATAAATAGCAAACGATAGTTTTTTTTATATAGAAAATTCAGTAAAATTAAATTGAAAAAGCTCCTGTTTTTCAAAGTTATTCTAACAAAACAGACAAATAACTCCTGCGAAGTAAATTATAGGATTGCATGAGTGGCAAAATTTATCTACAGTACAAACAGTGGCGCCTTCGCGGCTGATCACGTGACTGTTTCACACGAGTCGTAAAACCTCTCGAAAAGTGTCACGTTGTCACGTGGACAGTCGAGAGATCCCAAACAGAATATCACGTTTATAGAGAAGGCAAAGGACAGAACGACTTGGAGGAAAAACTCGAACCAATGTAATTTTCCGCTTGAAATAAAATTCTCGCAACAGCAAAAATACAATATTTTTATCATGAAGCAACGGGGAAAAAAAAATTACCCAACGAAAATAGAGAAATACAAAGGCGTATTGATTTTTATCTAATAATTTTGTTAACCTGTATCGATTATTATTATATTTTTTTTAAATTATTAAAGAAAAATTCTAACAGAGAAACTAATTTTTGACAAATTTTCTACTAATTAAATTGCCCTTCAACAATACTCCATTTGATCACGAGTATTGATTTGTAGAATTCTCGAATCTACCATGTTGGCTTTCCCGTTACGAATGAAATTTTCTAATCAAGTAACGAGGCGAAAATGCAATTTTCACAGCCAAGAAATATATTGAATTATTTTCGTGCGCGCTCGAGAAAGTTTATAAGTAGCTCTAAATTATTCGTTTAATTATTCCTGACAGAAAATAAGTGAGATAGATGTTAAATTGTAAATCCCTCTATTCTCTATTATAATGTCTGAAAAGCTCAATTGTGAGTGAACAGAAGTCACTGTTGGGAAATGGAATATTGCATTTATCAACATGATACACGTTTTGAAGGCATATTCAGAAAGTGTTGTATAGTATAACCGACCAACACAGCTTGACAGCATGGCAGCACATATCCACCAGCAAAATGTGCCAAACCGAATATAGCCGAAGGAGCGAGCGAAAGGTCAAGGAGTGGGGAAAAGCCGTCAACTTTCTCCCCACTCTTTCAATTGAAAAGAATCGCGCGCAACTGCTTCGCTCATGCACAAAATACAGAGCTGGCTACAGGAATATTTGTGCCCTAGGTGAAACATTGATTCCCAACCTTGCTGCTTATATTTTTCATAGCGAGAGAGAGAGAGACAGAGACAGAGAGAAAAGAGAGAAAATAAAGGACAAGAAAAATATTCCTCAGCCCCGCACCAAACGGAAAAAAAAGCATTTCATTAATCAAACAAACATGTAACTGAATTTGAATAGACGGAAAAAAAAGTCTAACGTTTAAAGGCAAAAACATTATATTCCGTCGGATCGATATAATATTTTGTTTTTGAATTTTCAACGCACGATAAATAATTCTCATGAGAATGAATATTAGATGAAACTAATACGAAACAATTTAGAATAATAATTCGAATTAAACTTTTTCGAAACAAAAAAATTATCGATTTGAACTGTTATAAAATTTTAAAGTTAATTGATTAATATTTCAGCGAAGAAAATAATTACCTACTTATTATATTTATTATTTACCAAATAATGTTTTATTTAAACCAAATAAATTATATATTCGAATCAAGAATATTTCTTCATAAATTGTTTTTTATTTAAATAAATAAAAAACAAATAAGTAATGGATAAATTTAAAAATGAATAAATAAAAGACAAAAAGAAGACATCATGGAAATAATGAAAGAAGCATAAAAAATAAAATACAGTAGTAAAAATTAATAATAAATTAGTGAACTCGTTAGTCTCGGACATTGAGTCTTAACTTCTATACCAATTATTAATAATTTATCGTGTACAACTTTTTAAAGCCATAAATAACATATTGTTTATGAATATCTAATTAAATTGACACAAAAATTAATTGATTTTTACCTGAACCTTTGTGTTATGAACTTTTTTCTATCTTTAGTTTTATACTTGAAATTTACGATAAAATTACAAAAAAAGAAGAAAAAAAAACCCGACTGACCTACATCTCAAATATAAAATTTCATAAATAACCAAATGTATTCCAAATTAACCAATAATTGATTTTTGTTCTCATTTCAAATGTGTATAAATAACTAATCAATTTTCGACGGAATCTCAATCAACATTTCATATGAAAAATATATGAGTTCAGAAATCATAATAATGTAAACTTATAAAGAGAATCTATTAATGTTCATTAATAAAAAAAAGGTGCGGAGGGAATTATATTATTTTTCACTTTCCAAGTATTTTCTTCAAAGGTGATAAAAAAAAGAGTAAATTAAGAATGAACGTTAAAGAATTTTCAAATAAATACTAATAGACGCTGAAGAGGTTTATAGACATTTTTGTCAAACGTGTATAGAAAAATCAATTACTTTTCAAAGAGAATTCGATAAAATTCAGCACAAGCGTATTTTTAAAGAATATAGAAAATTTTACTTTTTAGTATGGAAAATTATATATATTTTTTTTAATTTAACTTTTAAAAAATAGTGACTCCTTCAGGGGGATAAAAATTTAATTAAAAAAAATAAAATAAAAAATGAAAAAACTAGAGGCGAAATTAATTTAACATCTGAAACTTTCGAGTAATAATAAACGCGCACTGTAGAGGCTTAAATGTTCGCCAGGATACAAAAATCGATAACGGGAGTGAGTATATTCAAAAATCCCTCATCTATTTAAAAATTTCCTATAAATCAAAATATTAATAATTTAATTTACCGCCATCTACTTTTTTTTGCTACTAACTAAAAATATAAACTTTCATTATTGTCCAATTAATTTTTTATACACTCAAAGCGTCTAATAAACTCCCCTCAAATAATTTTTCAATTTTATTTAAAAAAAAAAAATTTGTCTTGTCTCAAATTCATTTTTCTATTTTACACTTTGATTTTCTAAAAACAAACTTTCTCATTTCTTTTCCAATTAATGTCTACGAGTACGTAAATTAAAAAATAAATTAAAAAAAATTAAAAACATGAAAGTATTCAACAACGGCATATAGAAAAAAAATTCTCAGGAGAATATAAAACTAAAATATGAAGAAAAATTTGAAAACGATAAAAGTACTGTAATAACAATTTTTCCTAATAAAAACTAAAACAATAGAAAATTGATTCTCTTGTAAATATAAATCTCAAATAAAGGAACTCTACATATTCAATTCAATAAAAGTCGATATATAGGAAACAATATCCGAATATCTTAAATTTCAAATATTATTTCTCCACGTTTTCTTCATCTCCAATAAATAACAGTGATATTCAAAATTCCCACCTCTTTTTTTTCAAATACACAAAATTCCCTTTAAAAATTCACACCCTTAATTCTTCGACAATTTCCCTCTATTAATCCCCTCCATATAATTCAACCCTCGGCGCTTCAACATCGTTGAAAAATTGAAAAAAAAAAGAAAATATGAAAAAGTTAAGTGCTCCGTTATTAATTGGAAAAAAAAGAGTGTGAAAAGAAATGAGAAAATTCTTTTTCGAGAAAAATGTTTTAAAAAAAATTTATAAGTATAGAATATAGAATAGGGAGAGAGAAAGAGAGAGAGAGAGAGAGAGGAAAAAAAGTTAAGAGAAACTAGAGAATCGATCGGAAATCTGAAGCGTTGAAAAACTGGAAATTCAGCTAGATTTTCTCTCTCTCCGTCAACGAGTATATAAGCGAGGAAAATATTTTTGGAACCCCTTTATATATACTCCTCTAGTTTGGTACGCTTGCGCCGGCCCTTAATCCGGCCATGACGGTACCAACGTTGCCTGCCATGCCTCTCTTACTCACACACAAACAAACTAACCTGTCCATGCTCTCTTGTGCCCATGTGCAATGAGCGCATAACATAGAGAAGGAGAGTCAGGAGAAACAAGAGAGCGGAGGGTACACGCTAATATCTGGGGCTCCGGCGGCCGCGCGACTCGCCCCCTAATCGAACCGCCTATTCCCCTACCGTCCCTCCCGCACCATACCCAAGTAACCATCACTCTCTCTCTCTCTCTCTCTCTTCTGCAACCACTCCTTTCCTTTTTCTCGTCCGATCAAAACTACCCCATTTCTTATTCTCTATTCTGTTTTCAACTTTCCTTCTATTCCTTCTCTCTCTCTCTCTCTCTCTCTCTCTCTCTCTCTCTCTCTCTCTTTTTTTCTACAATTTTTATTTTTAAAACCCTCAAGTCGTTTTCAATTCACGTTTTTTGAAATGTCACTTAGAAAAATGTTTCATTCTCAAATTGAAAGAACATTGCGTTTCAATTGTCACCTCCCGGCAAACTTCAACTTCAACTTGAAAAATAAAACATTGCAGTCACCTAGTATATGATTCAATTTTAAAACTAAATAAATTCAATTTCGTTAAAAAACTAGCCAAATTATTGAAAATCATTCGTTAAGAATAATACCTAACTTTCCATATTAAAAGAAAACATTTAAATAAATAATAAATAATAGAGATTAAATGTGACGCGACGCGAAGAAAGGTACCTAAGAAGCAAAAAGTTATAGGTTATGTTTGTCATTTTGAAAGTGAAAATACATGGAGAGTATTAACTTTCAATGCAAAATAATGATTTTTAAGTTATTCTTATATCAAAAATATTCAATAAAAATTATTTTTCATTTTACAAAATAAAAAAATAATCCTTTAATCAAGGTAAAACAATCATAAACATAACCTATAATTTTTTGCTTCTTAGGTACCTTTCTTCGCGTCGTGTCACAAATTTAATTTGAAAAAAAAAATTTACAAGTATATATGAAAATAAAAACAAAATATTTCTGATGTAGCTACGAAATGGAAATAGATAGTCTTTGAACAAAGAGAAAGTTCACGTATTTTCATATATATAAAATATAATTTCAAATGACCGTTTTAAATGTAACATTTATTTGTTTTGCATTTTTAATTAGGCAATGTGACCACGCGGCTTTTCTCTATATACATACAATACGCGTGCTAACCTTACACGCGTTTTAGGCGATTTTAGGTTAGGTCTCTGAGTCCAATACATAACAACGATTACCAATACCCAGGCACGATAAGAGATTGCATATGTGTTTGAGAAACACAATCGTTTCCGCCACTACTTGTTACTTGTTAGTATATCTAACCCGTGACACGGAAACGCAATTCGTTTTTTTCATGTTTTTTTTTCTTCTCAAAATCACGTTTCGAAATATTATTTTATTTCACGTACTCGAAATTCAATCATTTCTCTATTTTATCATTTTTTTTTTTTTTTTTTTGGGAATTAAAATCTTTATAACACAATTGAACTAATTTACATTGTATTCAAATTTGTTCATGATTCAAATATTGTTCCGATGGGTCAAAATTTTTATTTAATTATCTCTAATAGCATTTCCCCTATATTCTTTTCAAACCTTTAATTTTTTTTCTCCCTATCTAATAAAGAATTTTAGATTAAAAAATGGAATTTGAAAATATTCAGGTTTTGTGAGCAATTTTTTGCAATAAGAAAGTTTCCCACAAATTACTTTTTATCAGAAAATTTGACTTTTTTCCTATTATTACCATATTTATTGTATCAATACTTTTATTATTATTATTATTATTATTATTATTATTATTATTATTATTATTATTATTATTATTATTATTATTATTATTATTAGAATTATTATTATTAGAATTTAAATTACTTTTGTAAAATGTTAAAAAGTTTGTCCTTCAATTAATTTAAAATTATTTAGGTACCTCTTTCGTTTGTTATTGTTTTGATTTACTTCACGTGTTCGCTGTTTTGAATTCGAAAGATTTTTTCCCTCAACAATTTTCTTTAAAAAAAAAATCGCATTCACTAATTATCAAAAATGATGCTTACCCCTGAATCAATTCCTTGAGTATTTGGAGTTGTTGATCGTTGCTGCATACTATGAAAATTCTGAAATAAAAAATAAAAACAAATTAGTTTAAAATATACACAAATATATATGTATTTCAATAACTATTTGTTTTTATTTATTTATTCGTCGAAAGTTTATGTATATTACATTCAGAAAATGAAAATTACAAACAACTGTCATTCTATTTATTTATTTTTTTTTTTGCAATAAATTTGATTAAAAATTGAAAACAATTATTCTAATTTTAATGTGATTAAACTATATAAATTAATTTCCGGTTTGCAAGCTTACCATTTTTTATGAAAAATTTATTGTGAATGAAAAGAAGAAGAAGAAGAAGAAAATAAAAGAACGAAACGAAATGAAATCATCAATGAATATAATGAATAAAACATATATAAATAAATCATTAATCAGCGACAAAGCTTAAATACAAAAATAAATTTGCAATTAACGATTCTAAACTCCCTGAATTTTAAAAAGCATCCAATTTTTTTTTTTTTTTTTTTAAAGTATCCTGATGAATAAAGCTTAAGAGTCAAAAGCCTTCGAATACAAAAGCGAACAAATTTAAAAGCCTTTGAATAGAAAGACAAACAAATGTGTACTCTGTACACACAAAATTTTTATAACAGAATTTAGATTATACTGATTGTATCCGCATATTTCGTGCATTGGTCTTAAATTATGTAAATTTTTTTAAGCACATTTCAACATTATTAATTTAAACAAATATAAAAAAAATTACACCAATTACAGATTAATTTTTTCTGTTTTTTACAATGCTTTGTTATTCTCACAGGTTAAATTCATCTTTGTTTTTAACGTGATAAATCGTAACATGAAATTGTTTTTTAATTTTGTTCTCATAGAATAATAATAATAATAATAATAATAATAATAATAATAATAATAATAATAAAAATAATAAATGTAAAAACTCAAAAAGAGTAAAAAATAAATTTTCTAGAAATAGTATAAATTTCGTAAATTTCCTACTAATTTTCAAATATTTACTAAATTAACAAAATTATTTTTCTACTACGTAAAGCAAAGTTTACTTAATGAAACTTGAAGTAAAAAATAATAAATTTTGTTCATTTAAACGTTAGAACTTCAGAGGGATTTACTATTTCAATTGGAAAAAATTAATTGTCTTACATATATTTGAATCAAGACAAAAAAAGTTAATTTCAAATAACCATTTGGAATTTCAAATATAAATATTCAATGATACTTTCGAGTTTATTTAATTACTCTTAAAAGAATTTATTCGAAATAAAAAACCCACATCCAAATTTTTTACCAATCAGAAAAAAAAATTCAAAATTCTACCTAATTATCAATAATTAAAATTTCTTTTGACATTTGCAAATTTTTTTTGCATTTTTTTTTTTTTTGAGAACGTTGTATTCAAATTGAAATTAGTTCTCGAAATATTCGTTAAATTATCAAAATATAATGGTTAAATTCGTACCTGTGGTTGACCAGTTGGTTGTGGCTGCGGCGACGCAGAAGGTGGTGGTGCTGGAGATTGTGAAAGAGCACGTTGTGGAGACTGACTGGATGGGCTAGTTTGATTTGTTGGTGGAGGTGGTGGATTTGGTGGTCCAGCTTGATTCCATCCTCGTTGATCTGAATATATACTTGAAGGGTGTCCACCCTGGGTATAAGAGTTTATCTAAAAAAATGTATTTATTTAATACTTTTGTCCAACAACAACAACAAAAAATGTAATTAAAAATTTTTTTTCTAAAGTTTTTTAATACCTGGTGATGACCATAGGGCGAATGTGATCTCGCTGGCGAAGAGTAACGTTGAGAGTATGGTTGATATGGCATGGGAGTTGGAGAAGGACCTCCAGGTCCAGGGTGTAATCGTGGCGAACCCTAACAAAAAAATATACAACATTAATATCCAAATATAAATAAAAACATCAATCGAAATTGGTAGAAATTTCGTTTAGCTCAATTTTCATTTATTATAAATAAATTTAACAAAGTTCGTTAATTAATATTTTAACAAAGTTCGTTAATTAATATTGAAATTTGTTAAAAGTTGCAGAACTTTTTTTTTTTTTCAAATTCAAAATTCGAAATACTACAAAAATAATAATAGAAATCTTCGATAGATAATTTAGAGCGCTAATTGTTTAATTAAGCAATTAATTTCTCAATAAAGCATTCTTTTATTGGTTATCGATAACTTTTTTTCTCAAGGATATTTTCATCTCTTTTCATTAAAAACATTCAAACAAGTTTTGATTTTTTTTAATGAAATCTATTTGAGAAAAGCAATTAATTTTAATATCCTTGTAATATTCATAATTAAAAAGCAATTGTTTTACACACACGTGAAATGTCAAATGAATGGTTAACAAATTAACTAATTTTTCAAAGTTAGCCAAAGTAACGTAATCAATATTCAAAGGAATTATTTTAAGGTTAGGTTCACACACGAGTGAGAAAAAAATAGAAACAACGGAATATGACTTTTTGGGGGATTTTGAATTTTTTCTTTTTAAATGATTTTTAAAAAAGATTTTCAAAAATGATTTTAAAAAAATACTTGTTTTATTCTTTGAAATAGAGAAATTATTTATAAAATACAAATAAACATGAAATATTAATTCAATAATTAATTTTTTAGGGAAATTTTAAATAAACATCATGGAAAATTTTTTATAATTATTTGATATTATTAATTCTAATAATAATGAAAATTATTTTTCATTCAACGAAATACTGTTTTTAATTGTTAATTAAAGTGATAATTGAAAAAAAAATTTTATTTCATAAGTATTTTTAATAATTATAAGCATTGTTAATTAATAGTAATAATTAATAACTGTATAGTAATGAAATTATTCTTTCACTCTTTTAATGAATTTAAATGAACAATGTACGAGTATGTTAATTATATATTTGACCCTTTTTCAGAAAAAAATGTAGACAATATTTTTAATTTTAACAAAAACAAAAATTTACAACTGAAATATGTATTTCCCAAGAACTTTCAATTTTAGTTTCGTTAAAATAAATCGCATCAATAATTCTATTCCATTAAATATTTTTATTGAAGCGTATCATTGTTTTTCAAAAACTTTCTCCCACTTTTTTTTTTCTTTTATTGAAATGGTTTTCGTCTTGAAAACACACATTATCACATGATCGGACAATAAAGACAATAACAAAGAAGTAAATACGAATAATGAGAACAAGATCAAAATTGATAAAAACAAAATAGAAAAAGAAGCGAAATTTAGTTTTTAATCATAAGGTGTAAAATTACGTTTTGAATAAATAATAAACATGAAATGATGAATGAATAGAAAATTTGGATATTCGTAAAAAAAAACACATTGTCGAATTTTGAAAAAGAGAGTGAGAGAGAGAGAGAGAGAAAAAAAAAAGAGAAATATTGAATAGAAAATGAGGGAAAAATTACCGTTTGCGGAGGTCGTTGTCCAGGTTGTGGATAAACTGGAGGAACGACCGGGGGTCGCTGCATAGGCCAGGGCTGCTGATAGGAATCGGGTCCAATTCCTGGATAATTGGAGTGAAACCGATGCATGGGGCTGGATGCCTGGAGCAACTGATTAAGCGTAGGGGTTGGGCCAGTCGCCTGGGATATACTCTGACCCGAGAGGAACCTTGGTTGTCCCGGGAAAGCTCCGGGGCCGGCGCCTATGTGAGCAAGTCGTGGTTCTATCTTGGAAACGGAGTAATGTTCTTCCATCTCGCTTTGATGATGAACACCTCGCTCGGGCTCATTGGGCATTTGTTTACCGTAATCGGGGGCTGTTTGTTTGCCGGGATAATCGGCGTGTTGTTTCGAGAACTCGTTGCTTTTATTTGATGCATACTCATCGGAGTAATCGCGGTTGGGTGCAAAGGGATGATTTGGATGATTTCCTGGATGGCCAGGACCGGAGGCGTCGTTGACGGATTGCTGTTGATCCTGGGGGTTGTTCTGTTGGGGTTCACGGGGAGATTTGACCTCGGCGGCGGTGTGTCCGCCAATGTCCTCACGGTATTGACTCATCTCGAAACCTGAGTCCGCGCGCTTCACATAGTTCAGCAGCTGGGCCGCGCCCCGGGTGGCTGTTTTATCGGCCGGCTCCTGATCCAGCTGCTGTTTTGCACTAGCACTTGAACTATTCGCAACGACTTGCGGACGTTTTTGAATGCATTTTACAGACTCACTCAAATTCACATCGTTTTGTTGGCTCTCGGCTTGTGTCGCAGCCATGTTCTTTCACGGAGCCATCCTTTCGTAAGTTGGCCAATCGCGGCGGTGCCTACCGCGCGTACAGTGCGTGCACCGATCCAAATACGTTGATTGGTCCAAACTTCCGATTTAACACAATTTCTGTCCACCACATTATTCATTAAGAACGTAGGAAGACCAAATGTAACGTGACCGACGGTAATTTTTCACATTTTTTCAAGCAGAAACGATAATATTACTTTAAACAGGGACGTCAAAGTAGCGTCGCATAATGTACGCCATCTTGTGGTCGCGGATATTAACCTTGAATTACGCAAGTTCATGAGATGAGTAACTCGAGTGAAAAAGCTTTACATGCGAATGCAACGCGCTCTATTGTTTAGTTTATGAAACGTGAAATTGGAAAAAAAGACGAAATTCCTTTATGCGATTGGTAGAACAGCTAATATATTATAGACATGTTCCCTGCAGCCAATTAAATTTATCAATCTTGACAGAACATAGAAAATTCTTTTGTTACAAATTTTCAAAAATTCACTTTACTTTTTACAATGAAAATGAAAAGTAATAAATTTATACCCAACAATGAAGAACTGACATAAATTAGTATCAAAACACGAGTATATTGTTATTTATAAAAAAATTTAATTTAATTAACGTGATATATTCCGATTATTACAAAAACACACAAAGATAAAAATCATTTCTACTTCGATTTTGTGTTTCACATACCGTCAAGGCTCCTCGTACACTTTCTCGGATATGTTTCCGTCGGGCAAGCAGTTTTCTAAGTTGGAATGAGTTTTGACCGCTCCTTTAGAAAACTGCTTGCCCGACGGAAACATATTCAGAAAAAGTGCACAAAAGCAACTTTGGTAGCAACGGTAGCAACAATTGTTTAAAACTTAAAAGTGTTAAAAACAATAAGATTGTAAATTTTTCCTCTATATCTCGAATGTAAATTACATTTATTGCTATTGAAGAATTGTTTAAATTGATTTTTTTTTAAATAATCTAAATTGCGTCATTTTACGAGTAAAATTTTTGTGATTGCAAATTGCAAATGATAACCTTTATAAAAGTTTTCACAGATAACGTAAACACTAAAGCGCTCAAAATTTAATAATAAAAAGGAAATTTATTCTCTAATTAATTACAATTTTACATATTAATTTCGTAAGTGTATCATCCAATTGAACATCAATATTTTCGAAACCGGTGTTATACATAACCTCACTTACGTAATTTCAAGGGCATTGAGATTTATATCGGAATATTTCAAGGATTTCCAAATTTTAAGACGCAAAATTATTTATTTTGTTCCAATGATTTAGAGTTTCGTTATTTGATTAATTTTTTAATAATTGGACTTTATAAAAAACAGGTATGTAAAGATTTGTCTTGTATTTTCCACAATAATTGTAAAAAGTTTTCTTTTGTTTATTAGTTGAGTGTAAATTTTATTAAAAGTTTAATTGTTGACCAAAATTTATAAAATATGAATAATGCTATTATAATAATCTTAGTATTCTTTTCATTCCTTAATAATTAATAAATTAAAATTAATTAATTGAAAAATAAATAAATTAAAGAATACTAAAGAAAAATTTCCGATGTTTTCTGCTTTCATTAATAATATTTTATATTTCTTTTTAGTTATGTCTAGTCGATTGACTTCCGATATAGTTGGTGCAATTCGTGGTGCCAAATTGGTGATTGATGCAATTTTTAAACATCAGGAAAATTGTGTGAAACATTCGCTTAAAAACTCCAGTGTGGTATCAGCAGCTGAAGAAAATTTAAAGAATTTAAAGCAGAAATTATGCAATATTGATCCAAGTAAGGTTCCAGTAAGTTTCAATATAAATTTTTAGTTATTGTTGCATCAATATTTTTATTTCGTCTTAATTTTTATTACATTAAATTGAATTATTTCTATTTCTTTAATTTTTTTACAAACAAAATTTTAATTACTATCAAGTGTAAGTATTTTAAAAAAATTTAATTCTACTTAAAGGAGTCAGTCGCCAAAGAAACCAAGGAAATTCTAGAACGAATTCTCGTGGTTGAAAAAGGTTTTGTTCAATATTCAAAAGTTAAAACCACAGAAGCTCTAGGCGGTACAATCAAATATGAACCAAATTTCACAGGTAAAAAACTAGATTTTTTTGATCCTGCCAAAGATCCAAGAGAAGTTGAAAATTTTACTAAATCAGAAGAAAAAGATACAAAAGTTTCAAACAAGCCGAAAAAATATTCAAGTGTCAAAGAGAAAATAGAGAAAATATCGAATTTAAATAACGAGATACCAAACATTGAACTCTCGGATAAAGAAAAGAAAATTTTAAGAAAACTGGAACTTGAACATGAGAAGAAGATCCAACAACTAAATCCTGATGACAATTTATCAAATGAACAAAAAAAGAAAATTAATAAAGATGATCAAAAAAAGAAAACCGATAAAGATGAATTAAAAGCAAAGAATGGAGATAAAAATTTTCATACAAATCCACAGGAAAATTCTTTTAGTGAAAACATTACGATAAAACCAAAGATTAAACCTACAATTAAACCCAGACAGACTGTGAGTAAAAATATTTTTTCCCCTTGAAAGAAGTTTTAATAAATTAAAAATTTACGTTTTTTTTATAAGCTATCGGCAACTTCCAAGGAAAGAAAAGTTCCATCAACAAGATTACAAAGGATGGTGAGTTTTGGCACACTTGGTGTAGGTCTTGGAGTTGGAACTTTGGCCGAGTATACACGAAGAACATTCAGAATTAAGGAACAAAGTGTTGGAGAAACTCTCGATACTATGTTTCTAACTAAAGCCAATGCCGAAAGAATTGTTTCAACATTATGTAAAGTTAGAGGTGAACTATTTACATCTTAGAGAATAATTATAATTATAATTCATGTATCGGTTCAATTTTTTAATTTAAGTTTTTAATTATTCCTTTTAGGAGCCGCCTTGAAAATTGGACAAATTCTTAGTATCCAGGATAATAATATTATCAGTCCCGAATTGCAAAAAGCTTTCGAACGTGTAAGACAAAGTGCCGATTTTATGCCTAAATGGCAAGTGGAGGTAAAAATACAAATTTGTCAATTTCGTTTGATTAATATTTACTTTTATTTTTAAATAATTGAATTTAAAATTTTAGAAAGTATTGTCCAGTGAATTGGGTTCTGATTGGAGGAGTAAATTTTCCACTTTCGAGGATAAACCTTTTGCCGCTGCGTCAATTGGTTTGTTAATTTTTATTTACTCAGAGAAAATAGAATGTAATATTTTATTATTTAAAAAAAAATAATTTTAAGGTCAAGTTCATCACGCAACACTGTTAAATAATCAGCCAGTGGCTATAAAAATTCAATATCCAGGAGTCGCGCTAGGAATTTCAAGTGACATTGAAAATTTAGTTGGCATAATGAAGGTGAGTATTCGGAGAAATAATTTTAATCCTTTAATTGTAAACTCATTGATTTTTTCTTCAGGTATGGAATATGTTTCCTCAAGGTATGTTTATAGACAATATTGTGGAAGTTGCGAAACGAGAACTTGCCTGGGAAGTTGATTACATTCGAGAAGCTGAATGTGCAAGGAAATATAAAAAATTTGTCGAACCTTATCCTGAATATCACGTTCCCGCTGTTTTAGGTAAAAGAAACTCAATTAATTTTCTAACACTCAAAAATAAAAAAAATTTAATAAAAAAATAATTTTTAGATGAACTTAGTACACAGCAGGTTTTTACTAGTGAATTAGTAGACGGAATTCCAGTTGACAAGTACGCAGAAATGGATGAAGAAACGCGAAAACATATTTGTAAATTAATTATGGAACTTTGTTTGAAAGAACTTTTTGTTTTTCGTTTCATGCAAACTGATCCTAATTGGTCAAATTTCTTTTACAACACAGAAACAAAACAAGTAGGTCCATTAATTTTTATTTCCAAAAGTTTAACATAAAATTAAATTTAATAATTTGAAATAATCAAGAGATTTTTTTTTTAATTTAAAATTTCATTGCAGTTAGTTCTTCTCGATTTTGGAGCATGTAGAAGTTATGAAAAACCATTTATGGATAAATACATAGAAGTAATCAATGGAGCAAGTGAAGGTGACAGGCAAAAAGTTTTAAATCTTTCACGAGAAATGGGATTTTTGACGGGATATGAATCGAAGGTGACAATTTTTTTTCTTAATATTGCTTTTTTTATTTGACGACTACATTGTTGGTATTTCAAATGAATATTAATTTATGAAAAAAAAATGCTGAAACAAACTTTTTCAAACATAAATTTGAAAATATTGTATAAAAAAATTATGACTAAATAAAGTATACAATTAAATTTAATACTTATTTTTTAGATTATGGAAGAAGCTCACGTAGATGCGGTTATGATTCTCGGACAAGTTTTTGACAAAGAGCGTGAATATTTTGATTTCGGAGGTCAAGAAGTAACTAAACGGTGAGTAATAGTAAAAAAAGTCAAAAATTTTAATTGAAAACAGTTTAAATATCTAAAAATAATTTTTTTTAACAGCAATTGAAAATTTAACTGAAATTTAACTGAAAATTTAAACTTAACGTAGTACTTTATAGTTAATTTTCAATAAATGAAATATAATTTTTCAAATTCAACTTCGTGATTTAATTTTAATTTTACAGAATACAGAAGCTCGTTCCCACAATTGTGAATCATAGACTTTGTCCACCGCCAGAAGAAATTTACAGTCTACATAGAAAATTATCTGGCGTCTTTCTACTTTGCGCTAAATTAAATGTCAAAATCAATTGTCGCGATATGTTCCGCAAAATTTATTCAAATTATAAATTTTGATAACAAACGCTACAATAGGAAATTGATGACAGGAAATGGTGCCTTTTACATCGACTACATTTTTAAGAAGAGTGTGAGTGAAATTATTTTGTTACTATGTAATTAATTCTTTATGAGTGATACGTTGAACAAAGAATTCTTTTATGATCTTAAGTTGCGAAAAAAATTGTCGACGATATTTTGTAGACTTTTATTACTCGGTGGTGATATAGTTTTTTTTTTTTTTTTT
>JUFY01019196.1:11052-28816 GCA_001855655.1 Leptopilina clavipes | reverse complement strand
CAAAAGAATGAATATTTATTAATTTTTAAATTTTTAATCTCAGTAGTATAAGTCAGTATTTAGTCGGACATAATAGTTTAAATACTAATCTTCGTCTCAGTAGTAACAGTTTCGTTTAAGTCAGACAAAGCAATTTTAAATTTCAGTAGTACAAGTCAGTCATTAGTCGGACATAACTGTTAAATAATTGAAATCTTTATCTTACTATTAAAAAACTATTTATATTCGCTTAAACGGTTAAATTTCCATAAATTTTGAAATTTGAATATAAGTAGTATGGGTCAATATTTAGTCAGACAATAGTCTAAATACTTATTATCATCTCAATAGTAACAGTTCTATTAAATCAGACAATGCAATAATTTTTAATTAATATCGGATTTCAGTAGTATAAGTCAGTCATTAGTCAGACATGACTTGTACTCTTCCATCTTCCCATAGAGTTCAAATTTCATATATTACACTGAAAAAAAAATTTATTTGATTCAAATAATGAATTACTTGTCTATTATCAAATAAATATTTACTTGAACCAAATAATTTTTATTTCAATCAAATAAACTGTAATTAAATCAATAATTTCTGTATTTGAGTCAAATACCATTTAATTGAGTCAAATAAGATTTATTTGATACAAATAAATATTTATTTGATAATATTCAAGTAAATCATTATTTGAATCAAATAAATTTTTTTTTCAGTGTATAATTCATAAGATATTAATTTATTAAATTAAACAATTTTTCAAAAAAAACAAATCCTCTATTTACCCTGAATTGGGTCAAATTTCACAAATTTGTTCTCAACAGGAAAGAAATTTAAAAATTCCCATAAAAAGCTTTTCTGATGGAAATAATAATATAGGTTTCAGATAATCGAGACAACCACTCAAAGGGAGTCACTAGTTTAAAATCCACATTTTAATGTATGAACTTGAACCAAAAAAAAATTATATATTTTGCAAAGCCAGCACACAAAGCTAATGCATAGTTTAAAGGTAGAAATCCTCTATAATTTCTGTGTCATACACGCAAACGAGAACTTCAGTGCATAGAAGGAAAATCTAATGGTAAAATTATCCCTCGTATTTATTAATAATTCATGCTGATTCAATAGGTACAAATCGCAAAGTCGAAGTAGAGATAATCATACACTTGATAAGTATATATTCACGAGGCGAATCAAAAAACTTAAGTATACATTCGTTTATTTCAAACGAAAAATATCTTAAAATAAACAAAAAACCTTAGGCAAATTTTTTTTAGAAGCTTTTCTTTTAAGCAGAGAAAAAATAATAACTCTGTTAAATAAAGAACATTAATTGAATAAGGAATAAGGTATATATTCAATTAGCAAAAAGGACTTAGGAAAAAAAATCCACTTTTTCCCAACTTTCCGAACAGTATGGCGATTTAGGAGAGTAAAACTTTTTTTTGGTCCAACAAGCATGCTTATGTTGACAGCAGTAAAGTTTTTGGGGGCAAACTGTATTTACCGGTGGACAAAGTTTAAGCCATCAGTTCATCATCTTTCGATAAACCTGGCTCACCGATAATCCCTTTCAAAGCAGTGCTTCGTGATAGTTTGAAATAGATCTCCTTCTAAGTTCACAAACATTCAACTCTCCATTTATTAAAATCGTAAAAATGCGACAACCTCTTCATGAATGGAGATATAAAAAAATGATATCATTATTTTAATTGGCGTAAGAGCTCGTTTTTTTATACACAAAGACATTTCAAAGTCCCGTGAATTCCAATCACGATCATTAGCCTTTAAAGTTCCATGATACGTGAAACGAAAAGAAAGCGCATATATCGAAAAATTCGCTCCCAACAAATAATAATGAGACAATTTTTCCATTATATTTAATTTAAGGACAAAGAAAATATATTCAGACGAAACATTTATTAACAGCCAAATAATTTTTCAGAAATTTAATATCTCAAAATTCTCAGTAGTTTTTTTTTCGGTAAAAAGCCAAATTATTCAGTTTTAATAAAGAAAGCTGCAAGATGTTTGTTAATAAGGAGCAAATTTGCCCAAAATAATTCAAGTAACTTTGTGTAATTAACAGTTTATGAGATATAAATTCTTTCCCTAAACTGAGGAATTTTAATCTCGACAGTTTTAATCCCTTAATTCATGAGAAATTTCCCCTTGATATGCTTCCCAACTCCACACATTCTCCAGGGATGAAATTTGTTCTCCGAGTTTAAACTCTAAATTGTAAATTTTGATTGGTAAGTTTTTGGGATATTTATAAAAGTAATTCATGAATATAAGAAAAAAGGAAACTAAATTCAAACTACTATTTAACTACCTACTATTTAAAGATAAACTCCTGTGGATTCATTTTTTTTAAATTCTGTATTCACTCTCTACAATGTGTATATAAAGAGGAAAAGAAAGAGCGCGTCTCAAAATTGGTATCAAAGGAGTAAAGAAGCCGCCATGGGAAATTTCGTCACGTGTTGTGTCATTCTTTTGCTACATTAAGGAGAAAAATGTTCAGTCCCAACATCCTGAGTCTTCCAATCTATCCGCTTTATATCTCTCTTTTTCTACCCCATATTTCTGACACACACTTTTCAAGATGTGAACTCACTCTCTTGCTTGATGCGAAAAATCTCAAAGGTCCTTGGATATTAAACTAAAAATGAAACATAGTGAGACGAATTGATATCACTGACCCTACAAAAAAAGAAAAAAAAAAAGACGAGAGACTTTTAGTCGTCTTTCGGGAAACGTTTGACAATCGATACTCCCGTTAATGGGTCGTCTGGGATTGGAAGAAAAAACACTGAGATATATATATACCTACTCCAGTAATTTCCACATGGGAAACTTAATTGACGGTTTTTGGGTTAGTTCTGTGGGAACGAACAGTTGGTGGTTGGAATAGCTAACCAAAGATTCAACTGTCACGTACGATTTTTTTCTTGTTTTAATCGAATGCCATTTAATTCGACAAATGTCTCTGAGATTAAGAAGAGTTGTCTCCCTGTCTTTAAAATGAAATTTGGAAATTTCTGACTTTAATAATAACTGACTTTTACTACTTATACAAAAATTACCAATAACAAAAAATTTAATAACACAACAATAATTGCAAAACTTCTTGAAGTTTGCCAAAACTACACGAATTTAATAAGCTGAATTTCAATTTTCATTTTTTCCATTCATAACTTATAATAGTTTTCAAATAAAGTCAAGAATTTTCAAAATCCAATACTTTATTACGCTTCAACAAACTTTTGAATACATTTTATGAATGAAATTTTTGGAGAAAAAAATCAAAAATATTCTCAATGTTGAGTGCAACATGCATAGAGGAAGCAAACGGAAATGTTAAAAATACTCTCATTTTATGAACGGTTTAAAAGCAGATTCACAAAATTCCTTACCAAAAGCGACATGAAAAATGAAAAGGAAAACTTTCAAAGTATAGAAAAAATATTATATTTAGAAAGCAAGGAAAATATGCAAAGAAAGTATGTAGTGTGTTTTCAAAAAAGTGCACTTCTCTCTAAAACTAAATAAGTCAACATTTACAGAAAAACAAAATAAGAATTTTTAATTAATTTTTCAAAAAATATACATTTCCGTAAAAAAAAATCAAAGTCCAGCAAAATTGTTTCGAAAAAATACTATTTGCTATAAAGTTTTAATAGTTGAAAAATTTTCTAAGTTCAAAGCTAGTTTTTCATGTATTGTCTGACTACATACGTCTTTTACTACTTATTTTCAAATGGTTAATATTTTTTCTCCAAACAAAAATTTTTTAATTTTAATAATAGCTTTAATGTTGTTAATATTTTAATATTTTAAAACAGTTTTCTACGTATTGTCCGACTGTAAACGGCTTTTACTACTTAATTATAAACGGTTAATATTTTTCCTCCAAACAAAAATTTTTTAATTTTCATAATAGTTTTAATGTTGTTAATATTTTAATATTTTAAAACAGTTTTCTATGTATTGTCCGACTGTAAACGGCTTTTATTACTTAATTATAAATGGTTAATATTTTTCCTCCAAACAAAAATTTTTAATTTTAATAATAGTTTTAATATTTTAAAATAATTTTCTATGTACATGTCTGACTGTAACCGACTTTCACTACTTATTTTAAAAAGGGGATTTTTTTTAATTACTTATAGAGGTATTAAAGATTTAGGAGAATAAAATTTTTCTCTAATAATATGTTATCGATATGAATGCATAAATGTTGGGAATTAAGTTGAATTATTCACCTATTCTGCTTTTAGATTCGAATAATTCAAAGCCAAAGGATCCGCTTATTATTCTGTCTGAATCTCCTATCTTTATATTCATAACGCGTTTATTTCTTCGTTATTAGGCATTCATCATAACGTGAGAATCATATCCTCCTCTTCGAGTGCATATTTCCCTTATTTCCTCTCAAGAAATTTTAAGACAAGAGTAGATCGATGAGCATCTATCGCGCAGTGGTTTTCCTCGTATTATACTCGTCATCCTAGTTCATGACAGACAATTTCACGCAGAGAGGAGGTAAGTTTGCCCTTTTCTTAGAGACCACGTCAATCATATTTCAAAACAAAAATCCATCAGAAAAATTCATCCATCAGACCTTTCTCTCTTCTTTATAATTGTATTACTAGGTACCAACAATTTCTCGCTGTAAAATTTACTGCCAAATTGTAGAATTTTTGCCATTCTTCAAAAAATCATATATCTTTCATTTAGAAATTTCTCTTCATTCTTCAAATATTTAATTTCGTCATTCATTTCTTCTCTTTCTATCAATTTTTTGCGCCATTGTTTTTTTTTTTTGCGTGAAAGAAAATTATCATGATGGAGACGAGGAGTTTTCTCCGGGGAATCTTTCTCTTATTTTCTCTTTGGAAAATTCATAATAAGATCGTGGGAAAAATGGCACTCATTGAATCGATTGTGTAAACTCTCATCTGTATAGGCTTTTCGAATGAAATGTTTCAACGATTGGTATTATAACGTTCGTTCGCGTTTATATCGAGAAAATCATTTTTCGAAATATGTGTATTCCCAGTGCAATAGACAATTTACGACTTTCCGGTTCGCGGGAGATAAAATATTACATAACCGATTTTTTTTCACGCGTGGCTGATATTAATTCAAAAAAAGAGAAAAAAAATGAAAAAGAGATGAAAAATAATAACAAACGCTTTTTTGTGAGTGATAAACAATACTATTTCCACTGCGGGCTATTTATTATATTTGTAAATTGAACAAAAAAAAATTATATATTTAATATTATCAAACGAATCATCTAGAAAATTGATAAAAATTGAAGAATTCTTATTATAAATATTTCAATTTTTAAAGGAAGAATTCTACAATTTTTCACTTGGGGTTTATTTTTCAAAGAACATAAATTTTTTTCCAGTGAATCTATGGCAGGGAATATTAATTAAAATTATACAAGGTGATATTCGATTTAATAATAATCAAAGTTTTCTGGACTTCGTCATATTCAATTGGTAGTGAAGCAAGATTGGAATTTCTCATTGTGTCAACCAAAATCAATGACTTTGAGAGCCACGCTGAGAAGGTACGAATATCACCATTTATTAAATATCGGAAAACGATCAAGCTGACTAAATCGACGTTTCTAAATGGCCAGCAAGATCGGCAAGACTATGCAGATGAAAGAAAAAAACAATTTTACTTCATCCACATTAAACTATACATATATGTTTACATAATCGACATGCCTATCGATAAAAACAATTATTCCACAATGTATAATCTAAAAAGCCATATATTATCAAGGGGACTTCACCTCTTTATTATTATATTATTATTATTATTATTATTATTATTATTATTATTATTATTTAAATTAGCATCATTTTACCATTAGATTTTGAGTAAAGTAGTAAAATAATATACTTAAAAATAACATTTCCGGTATAAAATATAATTTTTTCCCTAAAGTTTTCAAACATATTTTTGTAAACATAAAAAGACGTTCATTAGCGTCCAAAGCAGTGCAAAAGTAAGTTTGCGTAATTATTATTGCGTGCTCCAGAGTTATTCATTGGTCTGACGTTTTCCCGCAAAAATTTTTGCTCACAAACAAAGAGATGGTAATTAGCTTTTTTTCCATCAGGATAAAAAAAATCTGTTGATTTACACTTTATAAAATTTATAAAATTTGTAAAATTTATAAAATTTATAAATTAGTCACACGAAAAATGGTAACAAATAATAATGAAACATTAAATAACAAGAGATTCAATATTTCCATTTTTGAAAATCAAGTAAAAGAATATTTTATGCTTAGAATTTCTTGCCAAAACGAATAATTGAAAATTTATACGTGGAAAATAGTGAACGAAAGTTTTTGGAGAATCGTTTCATAGTATAACGAATTTTTGTGATTATTTTACGGAAAAAAGGTGCAACTCAACAATTGCAAAACCCCGAAGACAACTAACGTTGAGAAAATGGGCGGAAGTACGTGACGGGAAACGATTTAGAAACTGCTCGAGTGTACCTTAATTTAAACCAAGTTTGACAGTTTCACGTCCAGTGGCTCAGAAGATATTGTCGTAACAAAGTTACACACAAGTTTCAAAATCGCCTAACGAAAAGAAAAGGAAAAGAGAAACAGGCGTATATCCAAAAAAAAATTACATTTCTTCTTACTTTTCAAAAGACAACATTGTATCTTCCTATCTTCTGAACCAGTGAACGTAAAAACATATCCATAAGCTTCCAACCTTTAATATATTTCTCTCTCTTTCTCTCTCTCTCTCTCTCTCTTTTCATCACTAACTTGTGACAAATCATGTTGGGATTTATTCTTTATTATATACATCACATACGCGCTTCTTAAATGGATTTTCGTCAAACTTGACAAATAACTAACTCTCCCTCGAGAATACAATTCATTTTTTACATCTACACATGTGATGGTAATTGAGTGCACAAAAATAACAGCTTTTTTTTCCAAAGCAAAAAATATCGTTTTTCTCCAAAGTTATTATTTTTTTTCTTTCTCCTGCCTTGAAATTTTTTTTCTATTCTTTTATACTTTTCGAGAGTATTTCTTAGTAAAAAAGTGTTTCTAATTTTGCGAAGAAAAAATTTCACTATGGAAAATATATTTTAACGTTAATAAGAGAATTTTTGAAATTTTATTCTTACAGGCAAGAAGCGAAGAAAAATTGGAAAAGAATTGAAAGTAAATTTTTCCCCTTTTTTCCACGATAATACCGGTAATAAAATTAAAGTCTAGAATAAGTGTTAAAAATAAAGTGCATTTGTCACTCTCTAATCATTGTTCGACCCAATAATAAAAAAAAACAAAAACCTACTGCTTTGAGTTATTATCGACTATCACAATTCAGTTAACGACTTAACAGCGAGTCAATATAAACTTCCATTAAAAATACTTTATGTGCCAGGAAACAAATGTAAATATCGATAACATATGAAACTTCCTCAAATAATTCGTATTTTTACATTACCGAGAATTTTTCACCACATACGAGAATTATTAACATAGAAGAAATATGAATTTATTTATTTAAGGAAATATAAATAAATAAAAATACAAAAATTATATTTACAGTAAAACATTTTCTTTACCCTGCAAGAATAATAGGAAACTAATTAAAACAAATAGAAACACTTCACAATAAAGAATAAAAAAAAATTTTTAAATAAAAATGTTGCTTATATCAAAACAGTCCCAAATGTACGATAATAACACCAGTCTATGAACAATAAAAACAATGCAATTAAAAAAAAAAGAATTCAATTACCAACAAAATATACGACTCGATTGTTGTTGTTTTTTAAATACTGAGGAATACTCGCAAATAACATTAAAAATGTCTAGATGCAAATCCAAGAATGATTACACGGTCATAATCACGTTTTAATTCGCAGGTAACGTACGTGTGGTAGAGTGAACCGCAACTCTCACAGAAAAACGCATGTTTAATTCAGTTTTCCCCATATACCAACACAAAAAAAAAATATACATACGACTGTAATAAAGCGTCGAGCTTTGCCAGCTCAAACATAAATGTTGCAACTTTCATAATGAGGACCGCAGAAGATACCAACCAATTATTTTTCAACGTGTTTTACAACGCTCGATGAATTTCACGACTAGGAAAGTTGAAACATTGTCCAACTAGTTTTTTAATATACAAACGTATACGAGGTTAAAAACAGTATTCACATTCATTAATCATTGATAAAGCCACAGCTACATCGGAACCGTCGTTAATTTTCAGAACAAACTTAAAAAAAAAAAACAAAAAACAACGAAAGTAAAACGAGGCAATTGTTTCATCACATAATGTACACGACTAGTAATTTAATTTTCAATTTTATTCTCCTACAGACATAGCTATTGTAAAAGAAAAACCATGTATAGAATTTTGTAATCACTAATTTTATTATTAATTATTTATTGTTTATTGTTAAATTTATTCTCCCCCACTTCCGGATGCCATTAACTATCTAAATTTTTTTCAGTGTATTTAAACGAAGGGAAAAAAAGGTTTATATTATTTTCCAAAGTGAAAAATTCATTTTACTGTATATTATATTTTTCAATCGGTTTTGAAGGATTTTACTAGATCTGCATATGTAAAAGAGAGAAAAAAAGACAAAATCAATAGACATGAAATAAAAAAGTATTCCTGTGCACGAAGCAGATATTTGTCGAAAATCGGATAAGATGACGAAGTTTTCAAGGCAGATTTTTCTCTCTTTTAAAAAAGAATATATATCTTGAGAGGAAAAGAGAAAGAAAGAGAGAAAGAGAGAGAGAAGCACTGGTCTTAGAATGCTATGGGAAACCATTTATAGCATGACAGGTGGCAGTAAGAAACTAGCGCGTTGCTTCTCACGAGTTGAACCTCAATCACTTATATACTCTATCGAGTTGCCGTATGTGCATCCACTTTTAAAAAGGGACGACTCTCATTCCCTCAATTTTAGTTCAACACCACTTTGCTCTCCCTTCAAGTGCCTTTTCGATAGCCCTAAATTTTCCCCTAAAATACTCGCTCTCTCTCTTTCTCTCTCTCTATATATATATATTTATGCAAGCGAAACTGATGAGGCGATTACTAAAAGAGCGGAAGGATACTCGATATCCGTCATTCAATTACAGAAAATCGATTTCAAGATTTAATTGCAATTTAAAACAAAATGCGTGTTTCACTTGATTTATACATATATTCCATTTAGGAGCACGATGTTTTATAACATCAATTAATTTTCACCGATGCTTCATTTATCTCTTATTTAGTCCCACAAACTCTTCATCTTTATATTAATAAAAACGAAAAATTTCCCTCTCTATGCGTTTAAAAATTTGTTTTCCAATTTTGTATTGGAAAACATTTATTTATTTTTTAAATATTATGTTTAAGTATTAAATATATTTTTTTAAATTTAAATACTTTTGTAATTATTCAATTTCACAAAAATACAGGGAAACCGTTTGAATATTACGTAAGTGGTAAAGGTCAACTTTGGTCGGACAGAAAATTTAATTATTATTTTACATAATTGTAATATCAGTAGTAAAAGTCAGTTACAGTTGGATACAAAATATTCAACTGTTATTTTTAACTTAGGAGCAAAAAATTAGGTGTTATTCAGTAGTAAGATTATTCAGTAGTAAGATACAATTATAGTCAGACACTTTAAATTTTTGTATGTTTATTGTCAGTAGTACAAAAAATTCTGTCAGACAAAGAATTCTAAACTGTATTTCTAAAGTAAGTAGTAAGACAGTAGTCAAAAAATTCAGTAGTATCAGTCAATTACAGTCAGACAAAATGATGTCAGTTTTTCAGACAGAGAATTTCAAAATTTTCTAGGTTTGTCGGCAGTAGTGCAAGAATGTTTTGGTCAGACAAATAAAAACTGAAAACAAATAAATACTTAACTGTGGTTACGTAAGTAGTATAAGACAGTTACGGTCAGACGTTTCAGTAGTAACAACAATTAATCAGACAAAAGACTAAATTCTCATAATATGTTTCCTGACAGTAGTGGACTATTCCAATACAAAAATGTGAAATTGTAATTTTAGAGAAAGTAGTAAAAGTTCGTTACGGTCAGACAATTAAGTAGTAAGTAGTAACAGACCATTATAGTCAGACAGAGGAATTTAAGTTATTATAATATGTTTATTGGAACTAGTAGAGAAAATTCCTAGTCAGACAGAAATGTTACTTTTTACACTTTAGTAGTAAAAGTCAATTACAGTCAGACAAAATGAATTAAATTACATTGTTCCACAATCAAAAGATTAAAAAAATTAATAATTATTACCTATCAAACGAAACCAATTTCACGAATGCAATTTCCGCAAAGAAAAAAAAAACTTAAAACCATAATAAAGGAAAAAAATTTTCGCTGCATCACTCATAAGAGATATTTGTTGAACAAAAGGCAAGGCGAAAGTATACACCTCGAACTTTGAAACAACGTGCTTATAAGAGGCAGCGATATACGATAGGATCACCCTATAGAGTAAGTGTACTTCTTTGAAAGTTTCAGCTATTAAATGGAGCAACAGTTCAAAACTTTTAATTAGGTAATATTAGGCGCATTACGTTCTGTTTTTCTTTCGTTTTTGTTCTTTTCTTTTATATAAGCTTTCACACAATGTGAGTATTTTCAAGAGTGAGTATAAAGATACGAGCGACAATTTGTCGACGTTTTGCGCTTAACTCCAAGACTTATATATATATAAATACATAATATACTTGAAATCATATTTCATATGGAAAATGTCAGATCTTGTCAGAGAAAGGTCTGGCGACAAAAATTTTGGGGGTAGTCCCGGTGGGATTTAAAGAGACGTGAAAGGGCTCCTCCCCTTTTTTGTAACGGGGGAAAAAAGGTATTAGGGAGTGTTCTGTATATTTTACTCGGGAAAAACATTTAATAGATAAGAATCAATGTAACGTGGCTTATTCAATAGTTTATCGGCTTATTATATCAAGTTGAGAAAAACTCCCCCTTTTACCCTGCAGGATCATTTGGATTTATCGTTCACTTGCCTCGCATTTTCACAAGGAAAAACGCAAGGTGCGTTGATATAGCAATTTGTCAATTAAATTCCAATTTTTTTCTCCTCCTTTTCTAATACTCAACAGTAAACATTTCAATTTCATTAATTTAATAATGATAATTACTTTTCAATAAATTACCAATTTCAATTTGAATTTCAGTTAATTTCAATGCGAAATATCAATCTTACGAAAATATTGAAAGAAAATCAATGAAATCCAAAAGTACGAAACTTGATTCTACCAATTATTTCCGTATCTTCACACCTCTATTACTAAATTGAAAATTACACGACTTTAAACTCGCAAAAAATCGTTTTCCTCCTGATAATAGTTTCACCCAATAAGATCCGTCACGCGAAGAAGTCTTCACACACGATATAGGTATTCCCCTTTTAGAACCTTTTAAAGAGAGAAAAAAGATAAATAACAATGAAACGTCAACACCATATCGAAAAAAAGTCTTTAAAAGAAAAACCCATCGAAAAAAATTTCACACATCAGATGATGATTTCAGTAAGATTAAAAACTACTGGAAAGAAATGTGCCTTGGAGAACAAATTTTTCTTCTTCTTCTTCTTTTTTAATAGAAACTTGAGAAAAATTTTTTTCCCAAAGAAAATGGAAGTTTTTTCTTATAAATTTTGCCTCGAGGGCATTGAAGATGAAGTTGTCCATTGTCTGGATAGAAAAATGTCTAAGGCAAAGAGCAGTTAATAATTGTGTAGATGTATTGTCCGGAAGCTCGTAATGGCAAAGAGAAGAGTATGAGATTGGAGGGAGAGAGTGATCTAGCACGTAGACTCGCGTGAGGCGCCTCAGAAATGAATTAAGTTTCGAACTTTGCATAGCTTCCGCCCGAACCTTATTCCCTGTCTTCCTTCCCCAGTGAGTTTCGACCGTTCCGTCATCCCTCGTCCTCTCAGCTTTTACCACTAAAATATTCCAACCATGGGCCTTCCCCGTCCATTGTCCTCCTCCTATAACCTCCCGAACATCTCTCACCACTATTAATATATATACATACACCATAAAACTCAACACCAAAGTCGAACTTATTTTCTCATCGTTGACACATTATTAAGACGAGGTTTATCACTCTAATCCCTTCTCTTAATGAGAAACCAAAGCAATTTGCATATACAGCAAGTGACAAAATATTACATCAAAAATCACTTTCCAGTTGCTAAAGAAGAAGAACATCAAAAATATTTAACCATCTTTTACAGAACAAAAAATTAAAGTCCAAAATGTCTGACTGAAATCACTTTCAACACTGATGATAAATTTTCAATAAATTTTGAGTCACATTTTTCTACTGACGCATATTAAAACAACAATATAGCAAAATCTGGATTATCCTACTACTATCAGAAGAATCATAAGAATTAAGAACATTAGTCTCTGTCTGACTGAAAATTGCTTATACTACTGACACAAAAAATTACAAATATGTTGAATATTTTCCCCAACAAGAAAAATTTATCAAATAAATCAGATTTTAAAGTTTATATAATTAATTACCGAAAAAGTCCCAAGAAGGTATTGTCTGTCTATAACTGTCTTTTACCACTAATGGAAAAAATTACAAAAAATTTAAAGTCTGACTATAACGACTCTTAGTGTTGAAAACAAATTTTACAAGAATTTGAAAACTCTAACCAAAGTGGTGCCAAAATTGCAAAAATTAAAGTTTCTAGTCCGACTATAACTAACTTTTACTACTGATGCAAAAATAAGAATTGCTACTGATCCAAATAAGAATTTTGGCCTACCAAAATTGACATTTACTGCTTTGAGACGAAGTTACAAGAAAAACGACTTTACTGCAAATCTATGAAATCTATTCAAACTACTGAAAATATTAACTGGAACTGGCTGACTAAAAATGAATTTTTCTACTTGTAGTTACAAAGATAAATATGACATCTAAAAATTAAAGGCTGTCTGACTAAAATCTATTCAAACTACTGAAAATATTACCTGGAACTGGCTGACTTAAATGAATTTTTCTACTTGTAGTTACAAAGATAAATACGACATCTAAAAATTATTATTATTTTGATTAACACAGTAACAAACAAATAATTCACCTGATAAATATTAACAAATCAATAAAATTACACAGATCAATAAACAATTTTTTCCCCAGTTTTTTTACGAAATGATAATTTAACTAATCAAAAGCAAAATTTTGTCCAATAAATAATTATTCTATCAAAATTTAGAAGAAATATTCAGTGGTTTTTTTTATGAAAACGTGAATTTTTATTAACGACAACTACCGACTAATATCTGAATGAAAAAACAAATCGTAAAAGCATTTCACGAATTGTCATTGTGAATTCAGTAAAATGGGAAATTCGAGAAGATTAAGCGACTCCTATCGTGGGTGAAAATCAAAGAAAAGAAAAAGAAACAAAAAAAAAGAGAGAGAGAGAAACAAAAACTTGAAAAGAAATAAGAAAATATCTAGGTAGAAATGACTGTCAGATCTCTCATTTGATTCTTCCAACCGTTGGAAAAATTGCATTTGTCGCCGGCAGCCGCTTGAATAAGATACGGTTCTAAGGCAAAGGGTGCCCTCGGGCTTACGACAGATCAGATATTATGTTAAGCGTTCTAAGTTATTCACTCGAAGCACCGATCGGCTTTTTCAGCTTTCCTATTTTCGAGCTGGCCTGCGGTAATCGTTTACGAAACCAAATCGGAGATAACCTCATGATAGATTACATTCTTCTTCTTGCAAAAAAAAAAAAAAAAAATTGTATAGTAAAACACCTCCTTGTATTCCCCCCTGGAATAAAAAAAACTAAAGCGTTTTCCTTTTCTCTCCTTTTTAGAAGCGCCATTAATCATCGAATTATGACTAAAATTCTGTGTAATTTTACTCCCTTCCCCCACACCTCAACTTACCCAAAGTAAACTTTTCCTTTTACCTCGGGCAAAAATTATCTGTAAAAATTCGTTTGAATATGAATTTTCCAAGGAATAAAATATCAGTGGAAGTGTAACTCACATTTCATTCTTCTTCTTCTATTTTTTTTATTATCAATTTCCCAGTGGGTAAAATTGCGCAATGCGAATTAGGTTACCCGCTTAAAATTCGACGAATTTAAATCAAGAATAAGAGGCGGTCTTCAAAGCTCGTTATTCCCAAATCGGCTTTGTCTTCGTAAATTTGAGTCTTGAAATTCTTGACTATCTTTCACGGGAGCGAACAAGAGAGAGAGGTAGGGAGAGAAAACTTAGCTCATTTCAATTCCCAGGGAGAAATGTTTCTAAGATTTATGACTTTGGAATCAATAGTAGTTTCTGACGGGAGAAGCTTTTGAGTGACATGAGAAGTATCGCAAAGGCAAACATTTGAAGCACGTGTACTTCTATGTTGAGATATACGTGATTTCAAGAAGAGATGAAATTCTCGTAAACCGTCACCCCCTTGCTTGTTGCACTTTCAATGTTTACGTTATATACAAACCTATATATACTCTAGATGAACAAGAAAATAGGAAATCTTGTATCTCGAAAATGTACCAAGACTAAATAATCTCAGACGAATAATTATAGCATTAGTCTGTGATTGAATTTTAAATTCCCTATTCATCCTCCAGTAAAATAGGGAAAATTGCAAATAACTTTCACCAACAGTAAACAAATAGAAAACATTGTTTTAATTTGTAGTTGGTTAGTGGAAAATGTTTTCGTGCCACAGTTGTTGTTGTTTCGAGAAATGAAGAAACGTAGGTACGAAATAGAGATACAGTTACAACTAAAATATTTTATGTCTACATTAACATTTTAGATGCATCTTGTTATCCCGAGGTTGAGGGGGGGGTTTCGCACACAGCGAGAGAATTCCTGTATAGATTAGCGTGATATAGGATGCGGGATGTCGCAATGACAGTCTGCTCCGTGTTAGAATGTCGTAACTGTCGCACCTATGCAAATTGCCTTCCGAACCAGCATTAACGGATTTAAAAGCGATATACGCTTTTGGTTTCAAGCTTTAAAGCCGCCTCTATAGTATTAGGATTAATTGCCTAATTTAGCCACGTTTAATGAATAGCTCAAGGATCTTCATTCCCTGCACGCTCAATACTTCTCGTCTCCGAGATTTAAATAACCAACAAATTCTCAAAATCCAAGAATCAATCAATTTCCAACGAGAAATTGTCTCCATTGGAAAGAAAAACAGTTCCAAATTCATCCAGGACAAGAGAAAGAAAAAATCCAAAATTCCTCCCATGGAATTAAATAAATATATAAATATATTAAATAAATATAAAATATCAGTGGAAGTGTAACTCACATTTCATTTTGAATTTTGAGAAAAAAATGTCCACAAAATTTACCAAAAATAAGAAGTATTTCTGATGGAAAATCAAAATTTATAAGCACTGAAGATTGCAAATGTATTAAGTGTATTCAAGAACGTGATGGGAATTCCACATAGTAATAGAGAAATTCAGTTAGTCTATTTACTTGCAAGTCGCCCCCCCCCCCACAAGTGACTTAAGCACTTTGTTCGCCTTGTTGCATGCTAACGGTTATGCCAAGGTTGTGTGTTCAATGCAGATCACCTTTTGGGTTCACTTCGAGGTCTCTATAACTCAACTAATTCGGTTAACTTTGTTTCTATTGAGGCTATTTGTTTTTGCAATAACAAACAGTCACAGGTGCCCCTATTTGCACCTGTACTCCCACTAAGTAAAGTTAAATAGACGGTGTGATTTCCAAACTGGTCCCAAACCCCTAGTGATGTTCAAATGACATATTTGAACATTTCACTATATTAACCAAAGACGAACATAATTTTTCCAATTTTGCAAAAATTACAACCAGTGAAAAAATTTTTCAGTCGGAAAAATTACTTTTTAAATTATAATATTATCATCACTGGTAAAACAAATTTTAAACCAATTTTAATATATCAATATCGATATAATTTCAATATTGATACATATATTTGTTGGAAAATTAAAATCGAGATAAATTATACATTATTATAATTAATAATCTACTTTATGGTTTAACTAAATTTGGAAGTATCCATCAGAATATTGTAATTCAATTAAAAATCATCGTTTAATGAAATAATACAAATGTAATTTATATTACCTTAAATAATCAATGATCATTTAAGTGTAAATATAATATGAAATCTGTCAGATTACACCTAAAGAGATCAATATTTTAAAATTTAATGAGAATCAACTGCAAAATTGTAAATAATTAAAACTTTACATAACACTCAAAAAGATATTTAATTAATTTTTTCCACAGATTCATTGTTTATAAAAAAAATTCTCCGAACGTAAAGAAAATATACAAAACTGACAAAAACTTATTTATACAAAATGAAATTAAAAAAAAAGTTTTCTATTCATTATTTTTACATTCTCATCAATAATGAGAAAGTATTTTATATAATTTTATAATTTAAAAACTTCCGGTAAAATTAGAAATACAACAGTGAAATATTTATGTCATGAAAGAAAAAATAATGTGATGAAATCAAAATAAATGCGGAAAATGCAATAAACTCGAGAAGTAGTAAAGTTTTAAATACTCTCAATATTAAACGATTTCAGTGTTAAATTAAGTTAAAAAGTTTATCCTTTTAATAAAAGTTAACATACGAATGAGCAGATCAGACTAAAAGCTTTCTGATCTTCTCCTGAGTAATCCCAGTGGAAATGGATGATTATGTCCGAACGAGTCGTCCAGAGGTCTGATTAAAAAGTTCTTTATCTACTTAATTGCTCTTTTATATCTATTTAACATTTAATTAGAAGTCACTTCGTTTAATTTTATATAAAAATCTTATCTCTCGAGTAATTTGCAATGATTATAAATTTATGAAAATAATTATCACAAAATTATTCAAACATAAACAGAGAGAGAGAGAGAGAGAGAGAGAGAGAGAGAGAGAAAGTGTAAGTGAATAGAAACAAAAGGGTAATTCACACTAGAAAAGCAGATCTGCGGTCAAACAATGGAGTCGACAACTTTTCTATACATATACCCAGAAATAAAATTCCATTAACTGTTATATTTACTTTTCGAATATCAATGCACAGTGATATTTTATTTGAGGTTAACATTCTGTGAAATCGAAACCTATAAACAATATTGAAATTGCAATGTTGAACGTGTTGACAGTTATGATATTGCCTCTGAAAAGTGTCATTTTTCCAAAGAAAAACCACTTTTGATGTCAGGATTTTACGAGAACAGGGAAAATATAACAAGTGTTCCCTGTCTTGCGTGTTATTTATAAATCGTCTTTGAGACGAATATTTCTCTCTCCCTCTAAAAGATCAGACGTTTTCTTTTCTTACGGCATTAAAAATTTCTTTATTCGACGAGGAAAATATTTTTGCAACCATTGCAAAACTCGCATTATCAAAGAAGCTTACACGATCATTCACTTTATAAATCGCTTTACATGCCTTTTACAGATTTTTTCCATTGCCATTTTCCTTCAATGGAATTAAATTTTTTTCAAATAGAAAGCTAACAAAAATTCCATTTTTATAAACAAAAATATTCAATAAAGAATGAAAATTTTGTTATTAATAATAATATTAATTATATTAATATTAATATCATTAATAATAATATTTATTAATATTAATATTATTAATAATAATATTTATTATTATTACTATTATTATTATTAT
>JUFY01019196.1:0-11032 GCA_001855655.1 Leptopilina clavipes | reverse complement strand
TATTATTTTATTTTTTATATTATTGATATTAATAAACATTTGTAAATAATATTAATAGAGTTGAAAAGAGTTTAATAAAATTGGTTTCATTTTGTTAATTATCCTTCTATTTTCTTTGGCAAGCGGAAGAAAAAATTAGTTTACTAATTATATTTAATAACAATGAGAAATAAAAATCCGAATTTAAGAATCTCGATGAGACTCTGCTTCTTATACCAATTACACTTTATCTTGTTTGTGAGTAAACAGCGACAGATGCCAAGAAGTTTGCCATCTATCGAACAGTTACAGAATTAAAATGCCGCGAAATTCAAATTGAGTAAAAAAAAAGTAAAGTAAATTAATTTGAATTTCGCGCCAATATAATTTTTTAGCCGATAGATGGCAAAAAAAAGTCGTTTCCCATCAAACGAGATGGATTTAACGGAACATAAAAAACAGGCTCATGGATTTTATTTCATGATAAATAATTATCCTGTAGACAATTTGTTATCATTAAAATAATAATAAGCAATAATTACATTATTTCTCATGTGTTAAAATTCGTTTTGTTGAAATTTCAAATAGTAAATTCAATTCCAACAACTCGAGAAGTTAATAAAAATTCCTCATTTCTCTTCGAGTATATTTAAGACTTGTTCTCTTGTGAAACAAGAAATCCTTAGACTTTGACGTATTTCATTCAAGAACCACTTGTAGAAGTGACAAATTTATTTTCATCAAACAGTAGAATCTAAGAGAAGATCCAACTAAAGTGACTTGCGCCCTCACGGTAATTCTCGAGAAGAAAATAAATACCGCCATTGCAGCGATTCACTGTCGATCGTCGCACGCTCAGAATTATTCTCTCTCATTCTCCTCTTTTCTAGGGGAAAGGAAATAAAGATAGGGTAAAAAAAAAAATAAAAAAAAGTAGAAAAGGAAAGTAGAGAGGAGGAAAAGCATTTCGAGAGACCCGATTGGCAATCGGCCCAACGTATTTGGCTGGGTGATTACGAAGCAGGAATTAGCTCAACCCTGTGAATTAGCTTCTCCTCTTACAACGAACGGCAGCTAATGCCTTTACGCGGTGGAGAATCGAGAAAATGTCGATCGTTTAGTTAATTAAGTCGAAATGGGCATGAGGTACTTTAAACTCTTCTGCAACGCAAAGAATCTGTTAAAAATAGAATCAAAATATTTAAGAAGAAGAAATGAAGAATTTACAACCAAAATATTTCAATCTCGTGTCAAATTTCAATTTATTGGATAGTAATTACGTAGAATACGAAACAAGTACAACAACCTTTTTTCATTTCACCTCGTGTATCCACAATTTTTAATATCATTTTTTTTTACTACTAATCTTTAAAAGTTACGACAAATTTTAATTCCTCCAGAAATTTTTCCCTCTATTAAAAATAGAGTTTATAGTAGAATAATTACTATTATTGACTGAAACTACTTTTTTTTTACGATAGTGGCCTCTATCAGAAAAAAATTCCATAGCCCGGAGCATGAATCTTGACCTACATTTGCAAAAACCCCACAATTTCCACAAAACTGTTTTTTTCGAATTTAAAACCAGTTTTCAGTTCAAGTTATTCTAAAATAAAAAAAAAAGTTGCGGATTCGATAAAGAAGAAGAGAGTGGGTAGTGAGGAACAATAAAACAAAAGAGATAAAACTTGCAGGTTCGTTTTATAAAATCCGGAGTTGTCAGCTATATATAGGGCGAATCGTCTCGCTAGTGCGGTACACGCTTGAACAATCGTGACATCAGTTGTTTGAAAGAAGGGGAAGTAGGGTGGTTTTGCTACTGTGCGTTCTCTCGGGATTTTTGAAATGCCGTTTTTTTTGCCTACCTCAGCGGAAAAGGGGGGCAGTTAACTTCACTGGGTTATTACAGTTCCGGATCACGATCACGCGCATGCATGACTCTCGAGACGTGCACCGGATAAAAATCCTCGGTACACGGAGCCTTTGCGATTGTAAAAAACACTTTACACTTTAACAGATTTTACCATTCTTCATAGAGTGGAAAAGACTAAGAATTTTCCGAACTCTCTTCACGTAGTCCAAGAAGGCATACACGCGGCGGCGGCGCTCTCTTTCTCTCTCTCTCTCTCTCTCTCTCGCTTTTTCCATCATGGCCCCCGCTTTTTACACGCACACACATACACCATTCCGAAAACGTATTGAATTTAAATTGATGATATTACCATTTTTCAGTTTGGCACTTATTCTTATTCCTCAAGAGTCAACTCTGATTTCCTACTCTCTAGTCCGTTAAGACCTGATAGGGAATTCATCATTTCTTTTTCTCCTTTTTTTTCACTATTGCTCCTGAGACATTATTATTTTTATTATTTCACTGTCTCTGAAAGATTTGAGGGAGGGAAGAAGTTTTTCCATTTATTAAATTGAGTGAGAAACTTGGAATGAAATTTATGTATTCAGTAGGGATTTCGTGATATAGACGCGTGAGAAACAATAAAATAAAAAAAAAAAAGACGCCCAAAGAAAAAGAATTGAAAAATATCTTAATTTTATGCAATATTTTTATTGATATAGTGTCAAGTTTTATTATTTTGCAAAATTAATTTTTTTCTATCAGTACCATTACACACGGAAAAAAATCTTTATCTGGAAAGTATTTCTAGAACAGCGAAAGTTTTCCCTATTCTATAGAAACATTTCGCTGTTCCAGATAAAGATTTTTTCCCCTGCACAAATTCTACTGTAGAAATAATTTCTTCCCGATATTTTGGAATTAAATTTGTTCCAAATTTCAACCATTTTTTATACATAAATAGCTATTTTAATATTGAACTTTCCCAATAAAAGTTTGATGATAAATGACCTTTTTCAGTTAGCACAAATATACTTTGAACAGCTGAAAGAAAAGGAAAGGGAAAAAATTGGAAAATTTAAATATACAAGATGAATTATGTAATATATGTAAATAACCTTCACAGGGAGTGTTATACATCACTATTAAAGATAGTTCCCTTGTTCTAAAAGGAAATCTCCCTTGAGGGCACAATTTCCAACCAAAACTTGTAAATATTTTCAAAATCTCTATGCAAAATACATCATAATTCGCATATTAAACATTCTTTCGGTCAAAATTAGTTACAATATTGTGAAAAGCCGAAAAGAATGGGAATTTTTTTTTTACGAATGAAGCAATTTATTAATATTCTGGAAAAATACGAAAGCGATTTTCGATGAGCTTTTGGGGTCGGAAAAAATGAAAAAAAAAACTGATGAAAAATAATTTTAACTGTCAAAACTCGTTTCGGAGGATAATTTCAAGAATATAAGAAGAAGAACCCTTGCCAATTTCAAAAGATTGTTCAAGAAAGCAATTTTACGTTTCATTTGACATGAAATGTCCTCAATGATACACTGTAATGCTTTTTCTATTAAAAGTTCCCTTGGATATCATTCCTTCATAAATCGGTTAACGACAGTTGTCTGAAAACTTGTCAACCCATATGGTTTGTCATAATCATCTTTTCCTCTTTATGATGTGATCCTCCACGAGCTGCTTTTAAGGACCATTAGCTTTTTGATTTGCCAACGATAAAAGCAAAAACTTTAAAATTGTTTTTGTCTTGATCGAATAAACTGATGTGGAAAAGTAATAATATCCATTTTCCTCTAAACAAGAAAATGAAGAAAAAAAAAATTTGTAAGCTCCTTATGTTTCACTTTTCTTTCAGAGGGAAAACTTCAAAGTCCTTTTAGCTAGATCCTATACATAAAATACACAACTCGCGCCTCATATTTGAATTGAAACAAAATTGAATAAAATTCGAGGAAAATAAATTGGATATACAGAGGCGTCAAATGATATCATTATACTACCTTTAGCATAGTTGGCAAACTTGAACTGATTTTAAAATGCATTAAAAAAAAAAAACGAAACTGTATATAGTGAATGTTTAAGCCTCTACATAAAACCATTTTTATCACCCTCAAAATTTCATTGGTACTTGTACTTCTTTTTAAAAACGTTTCCAATATAAAAATAATGAAGCAGGAAAATACGACCGTTTTTCAAAAAAACGAATTACAAGATTCTATCTTATAAACGTAGTTCACGATGAAAATTTTAATAATAACGAACCAAAAATATTCACCAACTGAGAATCAAAACTTTGGTAAAAAGAATTAGAACTAAAACTCGAATTAGACTAAAACAAATCGTAATAATTAACTAGAAATTAGTAAAAATTCTTACTAATTCTTACTAATTCTTACTAATTCTTACTAATTCTTACTAATTAATAACTACTAATTTAGCTTCAGAGAGTAAAAAAGAATTATGAAAATTAAAACTACCACCAAACAGTTCGGAAAAATAAAAACATCGATTTTCAAAACAATGTAATGAAAATTTCAATTCACTAAACTGAAATTAGATATTACGTAACATTCAATATTGTGTAATTAATTTACAAGTACACTAAAATCCAAAATATCTCTGATTTATCTGAAAATACATAAAGCAACATAACAATGTATGATTACACATTGTATTAAAGTAACTTTATGTACGACGTTAAATACCAAAAGGGATTAATTTTATCGACCATCAAAGTGTTTATTTTAGAAACTGTAGTGTGTATAATTTTTCTTCTTTTTTTTTCCTAAACTGCAACGCAGACTGGCATCAAAAGGTCCATTTATTTTCCATAATCACCGCGTGTATATTTGCATTATTACGTGTCGAGAATGTATACACGGAAAGTGCTTGTTAAAGATGCCGGAAGGGATGCTGTGGAAGGAGATAAGTGTAAAGTGCCTTCTTACACGAAAGCTTATCCTATGATCGAGACCTTGTTTCCCCTCCCGACTTCGCGTCAAGAAATTGCATATATAGAAAATGTGTGCCACCTTCTCCACTTTATTCCAATGAAAGCGACCAAAGCTTTTTGCCAACTGAAAAATGTACAAGTGTTTTCGCATGGAAGGCTATTGAAAATAGGTATGGGGTCAAACTTTTAGTCTCTTTTAGTCTGACAAAAACGAAAAAGAAGGAGAAAGAAAAACCATATAAAAGGATAGCGTAAAACGTATTTCTATATATATATAAAAGCGAGAAAGAGAGAGAAGCTACCGAGATAAGTACCCACATTTTATCGACAGACTGACTCACAGATGTCAAGTGGAATGAACATACTTGTAGTGAAAGTGCAGGGCGTTTTACAGCCCCGAGAGTTTTCATTTTTCCAAGTAGAAGACGTCCTACAATGTGAGTTACTTTTGAGTGCATAGTCATAGATCACAATGACCGTCTGAGAAAGTCCGACTCAAGACAGCAATTTTCAAGTACTAAAACGATGCATTCTACACTGAAATCGCTAAAGAAAACTACTTCTCTTTCCTCTTTCCCTAAAAAAAGAAAATCCAAAAAAAAGAAGAAGATCCTGCAACATCTTTCATTTAAACACGCAGAAAATAGTCTCGAAAAATCAGATTCAAAATAGAAAAAAAAAATTACTTTTTTAATATAAATAATACAAAAACCTATTATTTCAAACTAATAAAAAATCATTTTTCAAAACAATTCAAAACGTTTGTTATTAATTATCAAAAAATTAAGAAAAGTATTCTTGAATATTACGATTTAAAATTAAAGTAAAAGAAACAAATCCCTCCTTCAAAACATCTTGTGAGCGGAAAAGAATTTAATTAAAAATCTCGTTCAACTGTATTTTTATGATTTCATTTCTCATTCGAAATGGAATCTCTCTGTAATCTAATTTGATTACCTAAAAATTCAAAAAGAATGGAAAAAAAATGATAAAGATATAAAAATGTTTTCAATGTCTAAGTGAAACAAAGACACTTTAAAATTTCCCCAAAAAAAAAATTTAATATTTCAAGTTATTTCAGTTTTGTTTATTGCACTTTAAATTAGATGTGTTCAAAAACTGTGTTATTGAAAAATACTTTTACGAATTTGAATATCTACAATATAATAGTGTTTTGAATATAATTTTGAAACAAGGATAATTTTTTTTTGTTTAATCTATTATAAACTGAACTCTCTAAATCTGAATTAGTTCAAAATCCACATTGTTAGTTAACTCTTGGCTGACATTTTGTTTTATCAATTAGTAAAAAATAACCAATTTTGAATAGAAAAATAAGGGAAAAAATAGTCAAATTTGACCAATTGAATTAATTACCAGAACTTTTGATTATTTGAACAAAAGTTTAGTTAGTTAAGTTAGTTAGTTAATTTAAGTTTAGTTAGTTAATTTTACGATGTAAAATTTTTTTCCCTTTTTTTGTGCTAAAAATATTAGTTATTTTTAACTACTCTGTAAATCTGAATTATTAAAAATTTCAACTGATTTGAATAAGACTGGCTTTTTCTTCTAAATTAGTTAAAATTTACCAATAAATTAGAAATAGTAAAAAAAATGTTCTTTTTTATTAATAAATTTTAAATAATTCAGAACCAAAGTGAGTCACTAATTTAAATTAGTTAAAATTTTACTAGTTAAAATTTAGAGAGTGAATGATTAGTAGAAATATTATTATTTAAATCAGTGAGTGACGTTTTGCTATATTAGTTGCTTTTAACTAATTAAAATTTAGAGATTACTGATTCTGATTTTATCTGATATTCCTAAAAAAAGACATAAAATAGTTCAACCTGCCATTTTAGTATTTATTTCAATAAAAGCATATTGTTGAAATAAATATACAGATTTTTGGAAGTAAGTTTAAAGTAGCATTAACTTTTTTTTTATATATTTGAATTCATGCCAAGCTCAGGAAGCAAAACTCATTTATCGAAATATCAAAGTCGTGTGCAAGATGTGTCAAGACAGGATATCTCTTGTTGGAATCTTGCCAATTACACCTCTTACAGTTGTAAAGTAGCAATTTCTTTATAGAACCGAATTCTAAAATCTCAATTTTTCACCCCCCTGTCAATAGTGACTTTATCATGACGATCGACTATAACTCAATTAGTACTTGCGACCTTTTAGATATATTATCGAATATTATGAGATATAACATCTCTTTTAGAGAGTAGGGAAGAAATTAATCATATTTTTAATCACTAAATTACACGAGCTTTGGACAAAAAATAAGCAAATGCAAATTAAAAAATGGGAAAAGAAGAAAAAAAATTAGTTAAAAAAAGAAAAAAGGAGCATCAATCAAGGTTTTACACTTTATTTCGCGTCACAGCTTGGGATGTGACGTGATTGAAGACGCTTCAGATAAAATAAGGATATTGGATACACGTACGTGGTTTAATTAACATGCAAATTGTTCCGTTCCACAAAAGAAGAGCGACGGAGTAAATACACTTTTAAATGAAGCTACGCAGGAAAAGGCGTTTCTCTCGCCTTTCACAGAATCGTGAGTATCAAGGACCTTGTGAGATGAACCGTATGCAATATCTTTTATATCAATTTGTTTTCCCTTGTCCTTTCTATATAGGAAAATTTTCTCTCTCTCTCTCTCTCTCTCTCCTTTTTCTCGCATGCAAACAAAAATATACACACGTTTTAAAATATAATTTAAAAACATAACGAATTTTACTCAACTTTTGAGCATGAAACATTATCCGAAAATCTTCCACGTTTTATTTTTTCAACTAAAATTAACTTTCCCCGAGATTTTATCGTAAAAACATGACTTTCACGGTTGACTACATGCTTGAGTTCGAGAAACAAGAATAAAATAAATAGCTTCATTAAAATTTATCCCCAGATAACAACTGCACTGACATGAATATTCATTAAAAATTAATTTATTCAGAAAACGATGTAAAATTTTTTTCCCTTATTTTTGTGCTAAAAATATCGCTTAAACTTTTTCAGAAATTATTTTTAGATTATGAAAATAATTAATTAACCATGGAAGTAAATTACTCCATCTCTAATCGTTAATTTGATATTATGTGTTTTTAATATCAAATTAAATTTGAAAATACGAGGTATTTTTAAATATTAAAAATGAAAGCAATGTTAAAATAACAAAAACGGAACTGATTTGAAATAGAGGGAAAATTAATACACGTTTTCGAGTAAATATTTAAATAATTATTCATTTTTTTCTGGTAATTTTAAATATTTAAATGAATCTAACGAAAAAAGGAGAAATAACAACAAGAGAAGAATTTCCCCATGAAATTTTAATTTCGACAACATGAATAATTAAACAGAAGGCTTTTATTTTATCAATAAAATATGGAAATTATCCTCCTTTTTAACATAATTTATAAAAAAAATCCCTTTAATTTTACAGACTATTTGGAAAGGGTATATAAATTAAGCCACAATTATGGGAAGAGTAATAGAGATCTTTCGAGGGTTCCATATTGAATGATATCAAAGAGAATAAATGAAAGGGTTGCATCCCCCCTTCCTCGAGTTGTATTATTGTTCCTTCTGCTAAGTCTGCCTATACACTATTCATATGCATTAGAAACGCACCGATGGCGACTCATTTACGTGGAAAGTTTACAGTGAAGGGACAAATGAAGAGAGATGGGAGGGGAAAGAAAAAAAAGAAGAGCGAGATATTAGAACTATATATACAATAAAGTTGTAAATCGACCCTGATGAAGACATTCATGAAAAATTAACCATGACTTGACAGAAACGTTAATGTTAAAAGGAGAATTTCTCTGGCCACGATATATTCCATTGGATAAATTGCTCCGCATGCATATTGCACTTGAGTCACTCTCTCAGAAGTGAATTTGAATAGACACGCGTTCTCTCTACATGACATAACTATATCTTCTGGAATTGAAACCAGAATCACTCAGTTAGTTAAGCACTGTACGCTCCTCCAAGAAAGAAATCCTTCACAAATTTTCGAATATTATACCATACGGATTTAAATATCTCTCTCCTTGAAGAAACAAGAGAGCAAAAAGCAAATTTTCCAAATTTATCGCATCCATTTCGAATACTATTAGAAAATACCCCAAGACTCAATTATTTCCAGTTTTATCTTCACAGTAAAATTATTTACTGTCTAAAACTAAAAAAAAAGTAAACTGTACAATATGCAAGAAAAAAAATTTAAATTACTCACAATGTAAAACGTGATTTCGTCATATAAGTCATAACAGATCGACTGGAATTGAAGAATAAAGGAACTTACCTGAAACAAAAGAAAAATTTCATTAGTATCAGATTTATAATCCATGATATAAAATACCCAATGGTACATTTTATTATTTATTATTTATTAATATTAATATTCATTAATTTATTAATCAAAGAGATTACGTTAAAATATACATTTGTAGATTTTCACTAACTGACATATACTCAAAAAAGTCATTACAGATACATCTAATAAATTACGTTTAGAATTTTACGTTTTTATTATTTTTCTAATGTATCATTACACTGATAAAAAATTCTCGCAACAAAAAAAATTTTCATTGCTAATTAAATCCAATCAACTTGAAAATAATGTTTTTGGTTAGTATATTGTATATACATGTAGAATACTTGAATTGGAAATAATTTAAACACAGATTCAAATTTAAATTACATGAATATCAAAAGAAGAGGACTTCTACTTTTTATATGAAATAAATTGTAGCACTGCTTTTCGTTGATTGCCACACACCTCCGTGTTAAAGCATTTAAACACACGCTCACAACGAAAACCATAGGAATTCGTGGTGGTCAGTTGAAATTGCGTCCTCATTCCACAATGTTCGGTGTGCAAAAAAAGACAAAAAAAGGAATCTCAAAGGGAATTTCATACTACTTCTCGATTGAGCGCAACAACGATAGTCTAAAGAGAGATATGTATATACAGATATATATATATAATACATCATTATCGGTAAGTAATTCAATAAAACGCAAAAAGAATTGGAAAATGGCAATCCATTAGTTGAGCGAAAAGCATTATCTGTTCTTGTGCCGCTTCGTATTGTGAAGCTCAGTATACGTTCGAGCGCGCAATAAAAGATTAATCGCAAAATTCTCAGCCAAAGGGACGCGTTCATTTCGTTGGTATTTTCGCGAGATCGCGGTTGCAAGCAGAAAAAAGAAAAAAAGATAAAAGTGCCGCGTTGGCAAGATTCTTTATTGCGTTAAAAGCAGACGAAATACACGATTCAGGAATAGTCTCATTGGACAAAATCTGATATTTTTGCTTACAAAATCTACAATTTATTGCGATGCAACAAATTTTCTTTTTAGTCTTCAAATTTTATCCAAAACAAAATTCCTAATTCAAGTTGTAAATTTTTTTGTGTACTAAATTTAAGACAATATTATCTAAGATGACGTACAAAATATTTTTATTCTTCGTATTAGCAGTAAAAGTCAATTTAAGGTCAGACAAAGCAACCAATTTTAAATAACAGTAGTATAAGTCAATCTTCAGTCAGACATAATAATTTAAATTTTAAAGAAACATTTGTAATTACGGACTTAGCAGTAAAAGTTCCTTTAATTCAGTCAGACAAAACAGTCAATTTTCAACAAGTTTTTAAATTTCAGTAGTATAAGTCGGCCTTTAGTCAGACATAATAATTTAAATGCTTCTAATTCGTGTCTTAGTAGTAAGAGTCCACTTAAGTTAGACAAGATAGTCAATTTTAAATGTCAGTAGTATTGGTAAATCTTCAGTCAGACAAAATAACCTAGAATTTTTGTCTCAGTAGTATAAGTCAGTCTTTAGTCAGACAATAACTTGGAATCGTCTTCTTAGAAGTATAAATCAGTATTTAGTCAGAAAATAGCCTGGAATCTTCGACACAGTAGTATAAGTCAATGTTTATTCATACAAATCAGTCAGTTTCAAACAATTTTGTATTTTAGTAGTATAAGTAAGTATTTGGTCAGACAAAATAGCCTAAAATATTTATCTCAGTAGTATAAGTCAGTCTCTAATCAGACAATAACTTGGTATCGTCGTTTGAGTAGTATAAGTCAATCTTCAGTCAGACATAATAACCTAAAATCTTTGTCTCAGTAGTATCAGTCAGTCTTTAGTCAGACAATAAGTTGGAATCGTCTTGTTAGTAGTAAAAATC
>JUFY01019186.1:3574-21015 GCA_001855655.1 Leptopilina clavipes | reverse complement strand
TGGAGCATGAACGTAACCTGGTAAAGATACCCTAAAACATGAATTAATTCTTATTTCATTGCAGAAATATCTTTTGATAAAGTAGGACAAAATGGTATCAAATCTACAACAGTCTGAAAGAAAGGTTTTCCACTTGGAGATAAAGGATAACTATCTCCAAGATGTAACCCACTCGTATGGGTTAGGACCCACTGTTTCCGTATTACAATCCGAAATCGGGGTGGTAAGGCCCTAGAAATTTGCCAGAATGGAAGTATCTTTATTCTTTCGGACAGCAAGGCAGCGATTTTTGCCTTGAAACGTTATGTAATTACATCATAGCTGATTGGAGATCTGAGCCATTAGGCATTCAATAGACCTAGAAGTAACCGTGTCACTCTTCATTGGATCCCTGATTACAGTGGTTTCAAGAGTAATGATATAGCAGACGAACTAGCTAAAACAGGAGCTAGGGAACAATTTATTCGACCTGAGTCTCCAATTGGTGTTTCTGACAAATGTTTGGCCCTGGAATTCAAACAGTAAGTGACAGCAGAGCACTAGAAGGAATGACAGGCGAGTAAGGGCTGTAACCAAGCTGCAACACTCATGGGAATCGATATGAATCTAAGAGAGCAATGGAATTCCGCAAGCTTAATAGGAAAGAGGCAAAAATCATAACAGGACTATTATAACTGATCACGGAGATTTACGCGATCATAGGTAGAGGGAAGCGGAACCTCGGAGAGGGAATTATCACTACTAGAAGCTTTAATGAAGTCCTTTCGTTATGGAAAGAATTTCGGATATAGGAGTAGCAATTTTTGGAACGCAAAGGGATTACCCAAGCATTAGTGGCCGCAACTTATCTGGCAACAATCTAACTTAAATAACAATAATGCTATGGTTAGGCAGACTGAGGTCTGTGCAATAATGACCCGTGCCCAGATATCCTCTGACATTATAGGTAGAACTAGTAAATGATCTAAGTAATGTCTTATTGTAATTGATTTCATTAAGGATCCTATACAGGAACCTACTTCAATGATTTACTCCATTTAAGGTTTTTTTGCTTAGGGATTTTTTGGAAACTTTGCTTACAGATACCTAGAATTCCGCACTCCAAGGTTATGTGGGATTGGTATATAATAAAGGAAAAAGAAAAAGAAATAAATTAACAAATAAAACATAACTTATATAGCTGGCAACCTACTGCCATCCCCGATCCACTATAAATATTGAAACAGGACTTTTTGTATATAAGTTAAATTTCCTTCACCTGACGCGGTCTGGGTTCTAAGACTGTCGGGGTTCGAAATAAATATTTATAATAATTGAATAACAATTCCGAGGGCGCCAGACGACTGAAGGTCGACAATAACAATATACACGAGACTCTAAAATAATTAAGAGAGGGTAAAATGGGAGAACTCATATGTTAATAATAAATAATTGAGCGTGTCCATTTGATTTAATTAACATCAAGATCTACTTACAATCAGTCGTCTTTATAAATCCGATTAATATAACATAAGATTCCCAATTATAAGTCGACATTATCCTTTGGACATACACTCTCACATACACTATACATTACACAATTATACATCTATCGACGTCAACGATCGATCCAAGAGTGCCATGTGTTCGATAAGCATGTCGTTTTACGGTGTCCCGTCTAATGCATGCGTCTTATTTCCACCTGGATCTCCAGGGCCATATCGATAACCAAAAGTACCCTAATGTTAACTTTTCATCTAAATTTGAGTGTTAAGTTTCTATAAAATATTTTCCTGTCACAATATAATGTCTGACAAACACGAAAAAGTCATTTCATTTAATCGAGAGAGAGAAAAAAAAATTGAGCGAAAAGTTACGCCCATGACGTGCGATTTCTCCCCGAGGGTATAAATGCGTTCTGGTTCGGTGACGAGACAAGACACAACGAATCGAGAGACGCGGAAAACAAGTTTTGCTGGATTAGTAAACTACACTTGGGAAATAGTGCTGCTAGGGTGGAAAAAAATACGTTGCAAATGTTTCGAAAAATTAAAATCGAGTCATGTTCAATTTTCAAGGGGGTTAGGTTGAAGTTTACAGAATATGTAAAATTTCTTCGTGTGTATTTTCTTTTGGTAATAAAGAAGATGAAACAGTCCGTCGTCTGTAAATAAAATTCGATTGTGTAAATTACTAAAAGCTTATTTTTAATCAAGAGAAACTTGGGTTGTTACTCTGATGGAGGTTTCTCACTGACTGACTTACAAATCATTGCCGTTAGTAGCATTGACTTAATCTGAATAGTAGAAATATTAAATTGTCCTGCAGTGAAAATCGTAGGTAGGAAGAATTCACTAATGGAAAATATTTCTCTTCGTTAGAATGAATTATGCCAAGCAGACTATGTTTACATTTAATGCATGCGGGCAATTACGCCCGATTAGAAGCAGAGCTGATAACAAATCACTTAATGCTCAACTCTGTCCATGTTAACGCCCACGTAACGGCAACGTGCCAAATCGACCTAGATATATCATTCTGACAGATGGCAGAAATGCACACTGTTTCACATGAATGTTTAGGGAAACGCTACCACATTCATGACAACCGGATGAGCAAGTGATTTCGCGTAAACGGGAGACACGGTTGTCGTAGCTAATAATTGTCTATTCCTCTGTCAAGTCACTATATACTTTATAAATTTCCCATTCCTGTATATAATCTCAAATGTTACACTCGACTTTCATGTTTATAAATATTTCACATAGTTAGGAACTCTATCATTTTTTTTTTTTATTAACAAATCTTTTTCTATTACTTTCTAGGTAGTAGAAAATTTTTAAGTGATACAAAATTACCTTTGTAAAAAAGGAAAAGTACTAAACTCCTATAATCCCAGTAAACTTTAGACTCTAACCAGGAGTTACGGAGTATCAAACTATAATTTTCTTCCATAATCCATATCCTTAGGAATTTGCGAGAAAAACCTTACCATTTTTCCCATACTCTCTAAGTTTTTAATTTAAGTGCAATTTGATTGGAATAAACACAGTAGTTTAATGCAATCTACAATGATTTTCACCCAGTTTCACCATGAATTGTGTCTACTATTAGTTAACGCTTGGTGGCAACTCCCAACTGGAAATTTTTCTTCAGAAGGATTTAATTCACAGATTTTTAAACAATGAAATTAATGTATGAAAATTATATACCATTCGAATAATTAAAGATCGAATTGAAATCACGTTCAGATGTAATTTATTCAAATTAATTACACATAAGAAGGTAAATAATTTATTTAAATCATTTATGATGAAGAATTTGATTAATTATTTCTCATTACAAATGCTAAATTTTTTTTTTGGATTTATTCATGAATAAATGACTCGTTTTTGTACATTCTGAATAACTTAAATCAAATGAATGTATCAGTTGAACATGGATAATAATTTTTTTAAATATCAAATTGATAAGACTGTCGAATGAATTTTAAATATGATGAATAATTCTGTTACAGAGAAACTCAATATCGCCAGTAGATCGTGAGAAGTACAGTAGACCAAGAAGTACACCAGATTCCCAGCATCATGACCACATTACGTTAAAAAAAATGAAGAAAGAACAGGACAAGGACACTGGACACGTAAGTCTTTTGAATTTGTTTACCATACTTTTGATTTGGCAAGGATTTATAAATTGAAATCATTGATACGGAGTGAGTTACATTATTTTTTACTTTCTTTTGTAGCAAAGTGATGGTGAGAAGAGTGATCAAGACTTGGTTGTTGATGACGCAAGCGAAGGACCAGCCAGTCCTGCCGCAAATGGAACGTCATCACCAAGGGAAAATGGTCTCGACAAACATGGTCCCTCTAACGTTCCCATGAACAATCAAGTTAAAAAAGAAGTCCCACCTCCATCACCAAGAAGTGGTACCAGCAGCAATGCCAGTACACCATCAGCCAAAAAAATGGAAGAACGAGAAAAACCATCGACACCAATCTCAAAGCCAGTAACGCCAACATCTGCAGGTAAATTTGGCTTCTAAATTATCAATTAAACTTTTGTGAAAGATTTAGATATTTATTTTTTCAATGAGACGTGTTTATAATTTGCAATTGATTGATCTATCTAACGATAGATATGTTTTCAGGGGGAAGTAGTTCTGGTTCAGGTGGTATGAAACCTTCCAGTTCGAGTAAACCAATGGTGCCGGCATCACCAGTGGGTCCTTATCCGTCACATTATCCACCACAGCATCATCCACCCACAGGACCGCATGTAGATATGCTAGGTTATCCGGCGGGAGCTCTCAACGGATTTCCAACAAGGCCACCGCTTCAGCAACTCTATGATCCTCACGGAGGAATGAGAGCACCCCTAGGTCCACTTGGAGTGCCCGGTGGTAAACCGTAAGTACACACTTGAATTCAACAAACAGATTCTTCATGTTTCTGTTGTGTTATAATATCCACAAAGTACCATAGAGATTTTACAACCAAAACTAAGCCAAAATTCGATTGTGTAAATTACTAAAAGCTTTTTAATAGTAACTCCGCTGAAGGTTTCTCAGTCCCCAATTCGGCTCGCTGAACTATTTGGAGTTTTCTTATTTCCCACTTTTAAAATGATTGATTCATAGGCGATAACATAAAGTTCAAATAAAATTCGATTGTGTAAATTACTAAAAGCTTTTTAAAGGAGAGGAGCTTGTTGGGTCTTAGGACTATCACCTTCCTGCTTCCTGGCTTTCGGTGAAAATTTTTCAGCATCTACTGAGCTCCATGTTTAAGACAATCCAAGTTATAATGGCTTGTTGATTTTTCAACCGATCTTATATCGTTCGATTGACATTCTTTTAGACGTCGCAAGATTTCAACATATTGCAGACCTCCTCTTCGACCTTTGTCAGAAATACTGCCTCCTCGTTCCTCAGCCTAATGCACACGCTCTGCTCTTCGTTTATGGCCTCTGTGTCCATTTCGGAAGTTACTTGGCTACCAGCACTTATGCAGCTGCTGACACTTCGAAGACTAGATGTACTTACCTCGACTGACCATTTCTCCTCCTCACACAATGATCTCTGGTACTTCAAGAAATTGAGTACCTCCACAAGAATTGTAGCATTGAATGTTGCTGGATCCCTCCCTTGCATAAAATTTTAATTTTCTTTTTTATTTCCTTTAGTGAAAAGCTCTGACAAAAATTTACATGATTATTTTCTACGGCGAAATAATGAAAATAATTTGTACTCTATCTTGATAAAATTATGAAGTCTTTCAGTGTCAATTTGGATTTAAAAAATTGATGGAGTTATCGTTTTTTACAATCTAGTACATTTCGTTAATATTCCTCTTCCGGTAATAATTTGCACTATTAAAATTTTCACGTTCAATCAATTAAAATTAAATTGATGTTTCAAAATTCCATTCATTTTCACATAGTGGAGTTTTTTTTGGACTATGTGTTCATATATTCTTTTTTAATTGTCTACTTGTTTCTGGTTTAATGTACAGACTGTTACAAATTTTGCAATGGGAACTGTAGAAACTGTGCCAATAATTTTGTTGTGGAATTTAATTCCAGATAATTAAGTGTCTCTATAAAAAAGAAAAAATCCATTCTACTCTTATTATTGTAAAAAAGTGAAGCATTAAATCTTTTTTTGTCCCCATTTAAACTGGAATGTATTAGATTTTAAAAGCTGAGTTTTGGTAATGTTTGTTTTCGTCGTCGTCTATAGTTTTCCCGACTGATTATTGTATATGTATTAGTCACATTTCAAATGGAATATATAATTATATTTACTCTCTTGCTTTTAACTCTTATATTTGCCAGTTTGTAATAAATCTCTTACAAGTCATCATGTCATTTCAGTTTTAATTAAAAGAAGAAAAAAAATGTTTGTTAATCTTCGTGTTGTGACTTTTAATATTAAACAAATTGTGTATTTTACTTTTTAATAAACAGTGCAATATAAAATAGAAAACAAAACATGCGAACCAGAAAGGATGTAATTTTAAAAGCAAGAGAGCAAATAAACACGAGATTAAAAAAACGACTAAACAAGAGAATGTAATGGACATTTTGACAAGTATTATTAATATTATTTATTCCAATGTTTTGGAGTATTTTAAAATAGTTTATGATTATTTATACCTGAATTATAATTGTTTACGAATAATTTTGATTCTGTTGAGTAAATTAACTTAACAATTTTTTTTGCAAAATAAATAGTAACTTAAAATATTTCCCATATAATATCTAAAAGCACTTTGAAAATAGTGATTGGAATATTTTTTTAAATAATAAATGTGTAATTTTGTTTGCAGAGCCTACAGCTTCCATGTTTCGAGTGAAGGTCAAATGCAACCCGTGCCTTTCCCACCTGATGCGTTAATCGGAGCCGGCATTCCACGGCACGCTCGTCAGATCAACACCTTGACCCATGGAGAGGTCGTGTGTGCAGTAACGATCTCAAATCCAACAAAGTACGTCTACACAGGCGGTAAGGGTTGCGTCAAAGTCTGGGACATTAGTCAAGGTGGCAGCAGTAGTGCAAAACCAGTTTCCCAGTTGGATTGCTTGCAACGGGACAATTATATTAGATCGGTGAAACTTTTGCCCGATGGCAGGACACTTATAGTTGGTGGTGAGGCGAGTAATCTCAGTATTTGGGATTTGGCGAGTCCCACACCAAGAATTAAAGCTGAATTGACATCGTCAGCGCCTGCATGTTACGCCCTGGCAATCTCACCCGATTCCAAGGTCTGCTTCAGTTGTTGTAGCGATGGAAATATTGCCGTTTGGGATCTACAGAATCAGACACTCGTGAGACAATTCCAAGGCCATACAGATGGAGCGTCATGCATTGATATTTCAGCATGTGGCTCAAAATTGTGGACCGGCGGTTTAGATAATACCGTGAGGTCATGGGATCTTCGTGAGGGAAGACAATTGCAACAACATGACTTCACTTCGCAAATATTTTCCCTTGGCTATTGTCCCTCTGGGGAATGGCTCGCGGTAGGAATGGAGAACTCGAATGTTGAAGTACTTCACGCCACGAAACCTGACAAATATCAACTTCATTTGCACGAGTCTTGCGTACTGTCACTGCGCTTTGCTTCCTGTGGCAAATGGTTCGTGTCCACCGGAAAGGATAATCTACTTAACGCCTGGCGTACACCTTATGGGGCTTCGATATTCCAGGTGTGTAAATCTTTAATTCGTAATATAACCGTTCTTTTCAGTCTTGCTCTAAACCCAAATCTTTTAATACAATTGTTTTATAAAAATCCCGACCGATTGATTATTGTATCCAAAAGTCTAAATTATTTGCAAGTTACTGAATATTAATTAACCCACAAAGGTTAACTCTAACCTTACAGGAAAAATTGTTTCCTGAAGAGATTATATATTTATTCATGATCTAGTATGGGGAAATTTATACAAAATTCCCTAAAATAATCCTTCCTTGGTTCCTTCCTTTTGGTGCTGCAAACATCAGAATGAATGAGATCCAGATGATACTGAAGTAAATCTGTAACTAAATGTCTATTTATTATTTTCCAGTCGAAAGAATCATCATCAGTGCTGAGCTGTGACATCTCGACAGATGACAAATACATTGTGACAGGATCTGGTGACAAGAAAGCAACAGTCTATGAAGTGATATACTAATCTCGAGCGTCTTGTTAATATCATTATTTTTTGAAGTCTAAGCTTGTTAAGATATTTATGGAATTAGAATGCGTCGTGTCATATACAAAAAAAAATTGAATAAATGCAGAGAGAAAGAGCGATGAAAGAACGTGAAAATTTAATTCTGTGACGAAAATGAGATTCCACAGTATCTGTTATTTGAAATTTTGCTGAAAACTTAATTTCAAATTTTTTTGCGAGACTTTCTCTCGTGTATTTTTTTTTCTTTTATTTTTTTACTGCAAGCTTCAGTTTTTTTTTTAATTCTGTCAGCGCTGACGGAATCAGGATTAACCCGAATTACGGACTGAATTCTCAATTAAGAGAATGAATTAGAAGAGCAGAGTTTAACAATTGAAGTTATATTGAAATTTTTCTATATATAATATAAATATATATATGGACAAAAGTGTAAGTAGGTGTATAAGTTTGTATAGAACCTAAATATAAGTAGAGAGCTGAAAGCGTTAATAGAAAGTGAGAGAAAGAAATATGTATGAATTTTCTTGTAACATAGAATTTTATTATCTTTTATGTATGACTGCAATGCAATTTGACTCCGCGTGACAATGGGGAGGGATATTATATTATATAAATTTTAATGTTCCCACGTAAACAAAAAACAAAAAAACAATGGAAATTCGTCTCGATCTGAAAATAAAAATTTGTATTAGAATGAACGAAAGCTAAATTATTTGTAAAACGTAGGACGATTAATGTAAAATGTAAATGCGGAGAATTAGCAGCGAGTCATTTTAATGCGTTTTTACGCTATTTCTTATACTGTATGCAGGTGATGATGCGTTCACACACAAAAAAATGAGATGAAAAAAAAACTGAGCGTTTGACGAATTACTATTTCGCTGACTGACGTCGTTTGTGGTAGTGCTCTCGATTAAAAAATTATAAAGCGTAACGGTGCACTTACAGAGGCAAGCTCTTTGCGAGATATTTAACGAGATATTTTTGTGACTATCGGTAATAATCTTGCGCTTACCTGGTGGATAAGAATCGATTTTGTCGACCCCGAAAAAAATTTGTATCGACTTTATAGTGATTTTAGTCCGCTGTGCTAAGTAAGGAGCTTGATAGAAATCCACTCGTAATTTTCTCAGTATAAGCTGGAGGTCTCTTTCATAGGGTATTAGATAACGTGTTATTATTCAAAGCCAGCTTTGAGAGAACAGATACAGACAAGGATATTTATATTTTGTTACAGGATACACACACACATTTACAATGTCATACTGTGGTTATTACAAATTCGATACTTTTTCAACTCAGAAAAAATTATGGGCAAAGTTGAAAAAGAATTTTAAAAACGCGCAAAATAAAAAAAGTCGAATTTGAATAATCACAGTTTCGATATAAAATAGACCAATAGAAACAACGATACCTCAAGAAATCTTCAATAGTTAGTTATCACTAACGAAATAACTGTACAAAGCAATATTCTTTTACAGTAAAACAAAAGAACAAAATTTTAATAATTGGATGATTGTTTTGATTTTACAATAATGCCTGCATCATTGGACTGTATCTCCGAGCTCGCCTTTTACATACCCTTTATTTCGCATGAGTCGAAAAGAAAAATGTTACGTTTTTATTTTGAAAAAAAAGTATCATTTCCAAGCGCAGTTCATGTTGTTCCTAGCTATACAAAAATTGTTTCTTTTGGCAATTAAATCATTTATATATATATATGTATATATATACATATATATATATTTACAATTCATAATAAAACATTGTTATTTATTTCAAAATCCTTTGCAATTCCAAAATTTCCCAAAAATAAAATTTATATAACCTGAAAATTTTTTTTATTAGAATTTAATGTATTTGAGAAAAAGAAAACTATTATTTTAAAAATATGATTTATGAAGACAAACGACTTTTCTACATTTTTCATCTTGTGACTATTTATTGTCGTGAGAAAATATTTTCTTTTTTGTTTCTTTAAATGTTAAACTAATTCAACAAATTTTTTACTGTTTCATTTTTTTATCAGTATTTTCAACTTTTCAAAGTAAAAATCGTTATGAAATGAGAAAAAGTACTATTAATTTGCACAACTTTACCCAAAACCTCCCTGGCAGATATAGTCCAGTGAACACCAAAAAACTGTTCCATAACTGTTACAGTTTAGTTCCATATGTATGTCATCCTATACTTGTAACAGTCCCTGTTACAAATTTATGATGACATAGATATGGAACTGATCTGTAACAGTTATGGAACAGTTTTTTGGTGTTCAGTGGGAGGTTTCTGTTTTTTACATGTTTTCAGTAAGCTGTATACAAATTTTCAGTTGGTATGAAATGAGATAGTAAAATTCTTCGCTAGCTTCTGAACTATTGCTGAAATGGTGAAAAAATTAATTAATCTGTATGTTTACTATTTCGTTTTTACCTATTATTACTGGAACTTGACGACAGAACTATTTACCAAAGCTCCTTTTTCTGCAAAAATAAAAAATTTAACAAATTTAGAAGTAGAATATTTAATTCTTTTAACTTACTTCCCTGTCTTCTGCCTGCTGTTGATACTGACGATAAAATGGTCCACTGCGATGCTGCGTCCTTCGACACTAGTACCATCTTCCTTATAGAGCAAGAACTAAAACTGCTATAATCCAATTTCAGTATTAGACACTAGTGACGTCTTTTCACAAGAGAAGAACTATTTTAGTTCAAGTAAAATACGATTCAAAGCGCTGGCATCTAATTTTCGTTTGAAGACTACCACCATCTTCTGGCAATTGAAGAACTATTTTTCCAACATGGCCGAAGACTAGTAGACGCTTTGAGAAATGCTCGAGGGACATAAATTGTTTGTTATACGTGTTCTTGTTTATATTTTCTGTACATAAACTCTTTTTTCAAAATGAATATGGCAGTGGAGAAAAAAAAGTTCCCCTCGGCATTACCCACAAATTGGCCAACTAGGGACGAGCAGTCAAGAAAAAGTCAAAATCAGTTGACATCGACAGGGAAGGTTGACGTTTATTACTACAGGTATTTTTGATTTACTTAATTTAACTAAATGATTTATCTCACAAAAATAAATTCACCATTCTTCTTATTTTAAGCATATGGAAAGTTTCAAAAAAGAAAAAAAATTATAATTCAATAAAATAGAATACATTCTAGTTTAATATTGTAAATTAATTAATTAATTTGCAAAAAAATTAAGGTTCTAAAATCGATCTGAATATTAATAGCTTAATTTTTATTATAATTGATAATATTAATATTATATTGATATAATCTTAATAATATTAATATTATTTTAATTAATTATTTTATTAATATTATTAATATATTATATAATATTAAAATTATATAATATTAAAACAATTTAATTAATTATATATTTGCAAATAAATTTTTATAAAAATTGAATTTGTTTTATTTTGAAATATTTCACTTTTTCATATCAATGGCGAAAAAAATAGCTTATTCGGCTTGTACGTAAGCAATTTTCTTCAGTATTTTGCTATCTGTGCGACTTCGGTTCGACTTGGCTCGCCTTCGTCTCACCATTGTCACACTAACGACAGCTCGTACTGAAAATTACATCCTCAACTGAAAAGTCTTGCTTTAGGTGCTTGCCACTTAATATACTATTATCAGGTGATTTTTATTTTATTTTTTTTACAGCCGAGGGGTGAGAAATGATGCTTCATTAGTACCACCAATAAGACAAACGGCGTCTATTTTTAAGCAACCAGTTACAATTTACAAGACACAGGAAGGAAAAGTGAAAGACATTAAACATGGAAATCAAGAGAAACCTAAGCAGGTTAATATGTTCATGCAAATTTTTTATACATTATTTTTTGAAAATATTTTTGAAACACTTGATTAAATCTTGTGCACATTTTCTATTTTCATACATTCCATTTTTACTTCTTTGCACTCTAAATATTGATTCAGGCACAATTTTCTCTTTATGGGTCTATATAAATAAAAACAGGTATCAAATTTTTCACCTCCTCCCCAAAAAAAAAACCCATTTATTTTTCTTTCTCCTAATTTTGAAATTCTCATCAGTTGTGGATTCATTTTTGTTTAAAAAATTTGTAAGCAATATTGGCATTGCAATTTTTGATATTCTTATTGTTGCACATGTTATATACAAATATCCAATTGGTCCCTTAGGAAGGAGCCGAAAAAACTGACAGCAAAAATGGCTCACAAGATAAACCCAAGCAGGTAATTTAATTTACCACACTCATCATTGTCATTATTTTACCATATTTTTATTGTACTTTGCACCATCTCTTATTTTTCGCAGCATTTTATTATTTATAATAATAATTCGCTTCTCATTCATTCGCCTTTCCAAATCCTGTATTGCACGTGTTTCTTCAACAAAATAATTGCGATTTTAGATTCGATACTGAAATTATTGATGAAGAAAATAATTTTTAATAGACACTAGAAATAATGCTATTACAGAGTTGAGTATAATATTGAAAGAAAAGGATATTTTCTTCTCAATGAAAAAAACAAATCTAAATGTTTAGTATTTTTTTCCAGCTCTTTTGGGAGAAACGACTCGAAGGACTGAGAGCTTGTGATCCAGATGGTTATGAATTTGACGTTATGGATTTACCAAAATCTCTAAGACCTGTGGGACCGTATATTACTGAAGAAACTTTATTACAAAGTGTTGCGACTGCATTACATGTTTCTTCACAACCCGTCACAGGACAAACAGGTCCCAAAACATCCTTAGAAAAAAATCCAGGAGTCTTTCTCAATCCCGAACAGCCGCTCGTTCAGGTAGCGATTCAAGTTTCCAATTGAGTGGCACGTAATTTTTCTTTTATAAAATCAGTGTACACGTTTTTTTTTTTTTTTTTTTTTGTCGTAAACATTGTTTTTCTTTTGTATGTTTTGATTGTTTGCACCCTGTGATTTTTTTTTGAATAATAAAATGTTTCGTTTGATTAAATAATTGCATTTTTAAAGGCTGTGTCGATAGCTGACGAAGATATTAAACGACAGGAAGATCGTGTGGCCGTTGCGAGGAGAAAATTACAAGAAGCACTACGAGGTACATCGATATAATTTTAGTCAATTTTTTATCAACAACGTTCTTGCGGACCTTATTCCTAAGTGTATTGTATAATATATTGTAAGTTATTGGCTAAGTTTGTAATAAATGTTTTTATAAAAAAAAAACTCAATATATTCCTTCATTTTGAATTTTGAAAAACTGACATCAGATTCGTAATCAGCAACCAGAAAAAAAGACCCCGAAGTGGTGATTTTTGAGTAAGTAGATCAACTTTTCCGTATTTATACAATCGCCATTTTGAATTTTGAAAAACTGACATCAGATTCGTAATCAGCAACCAGAAAAACCCCCGAGTAGTAATTTTTAAGTAAGTAGATCAACTTTTCGTATTTATACAATTTTATTTTGAATTTTGAAAAACTGGCATCAGATTCGTAATCAGCGACCCCAAAAACCCCCGATTTAGTCATTTTTGAGTAAACAGATCAACTTTTTCTATATTTATCCACCATTTTAAATTTTGTCTATTTTTTTTTAAGTAAATAGTATTTTCCATTTCCTCCCTCGAGTAATAAATTTTAATATTTGGAACCCATGGGAAATTTATTTATTAATTTTTTCATGGATATTATAATCTAAAGGAGAAAGCTATCCATCGCTTATTGTGAAGCCAAGAAACATGTAGTATCCATAGGAAGTTTTTCAAGGTTATTTTGCGATGGTTCTCGAATACGAAAACGTGGAATTCCTCTGTGTGAAGTCGAGTAATGGTCATGGACTCTCGACCGGAAACGAGGGTGCGGAAAGTAACCGTGAGCGAGGCGAAAAAGAAAAACTATTTTATTCTTTTCTTGACTTATTTTAATAAACCCAGGGGAAAAAAAAAGTATTCAAAATTCATCGTTTTTGGAAAAATAATTATTCAAACATCAATTTCTTTCTCTCAATTATCTCACACAATTAATTATTCCATCAAACTTTAATAAATTATTTCTGTAAAATAATTTACATTAATTAATATTCGTGTAGAAAATAATTACAAAATATTATTCAGTTTCGAGTAAATGAATCGAAAAAGTGATAATTTGCATATATTTCATGCTGTAAAAAATTGACAATACGTTCCTAGCGCTCCTCGTGGAGAAACTGTCGCAACTCAGGTGGGAGATGATTTTTAATTTTCCATTTTGCTAATTTTTACCGAATTCCAAACAAATTTTTCCTAAATTTTGAAAATGCGAGTATTCAAAACTCGTAATATATTCACACTGTAGACTAAAAGATTGATACCCCATTATAGAAAATAAACCCTTTTCCAGAAATATTATTCGTTTCATAAAGATTGTAAATGATTAACTAAAAAACAATTTTCTCCAGTAGTTAATAATAACCAGTGTTTCTGGAATAGAAGGGAGAAAAAAAAATGTATACATAATTCCATTTGAATGAAACGTGGGTAAAATCGATTCTGCACGCGACCTGAAATCCTCATCGTAAAACGACGTTCCCGAATATATGATAAAACGATGAGGGATTATTTATATGACATTTTTCAACAATGTAGATAGGATAAGAATGAATTGAGATTTTTTTTTTTTTTTTTAAAGAAATATATAAAAATAATTCCCAAAAGAGTTTCTCGCACACGACAAGTAGCTTTGTGCGAGGCAGTTTATTCCGTCTCGTGTGTAAATAGGTGCGTGTTGAGCTCTCCCAACAAAAGAATGCTCAGGTAGGTAGGTACTTGGCCGGTTTCAGGTAAAACGTAAGCCAGGTGGTAGACTTTCTCTCTCTCTCTTTCTCTCTCGCTCTATTTTTCTCTCTTACCCTTGCCGCGAGACTTATTTTTTTTTCTCTTCATCGACCAACAGCTGTTTCCCTGTACTGTTCATAAAGGGAACTCTCCCTCATTGTCAACTACCAGCCAGGGCCCTGAGTTCTCGCCCTTTCGCGCGCACATGCCCTACTTTAAATCGTTATATCTTTTCATGTCGTAACATGTGACTGTCGATAAAATCGTCAGTAGTGCGTAAACAGCTTATTCTGAATTGCACTTTACTGACTTTAGTCACTATCTTGAATAAAACCAAAATATTTCCCATTAAGTCACAAACATAACCTTAAAATAAGTATTTCACTCATTATTTTTTTTTCCAAAAACCGAAATATATCCTACTAAGTCGCAAACATAACCTTAAAATAAATATTTAACTCTTTATTTATTTTTTTTTTCCCAAAGAATTTCCTAAGTCGTAAACATAACCTAAAAATGAATATTTCACTCTTTTATTATTAATCCCTACATTAGATATTAATAGTTTAATAAAACAATTATCCACCTAAATATTTGCCTTTTTTCCCAAAAAAAGTTTCATAAGTGGAAAAACCTTTAATTTTTATTTTTAGGAATGAAAATTACCTTCTCGCGATTATATTGTCGAAAAGAAAAATGTAAATTTTTGAATAATAAAGTGAAATTGCCTTCTGTGTAAAATTGAAAATTTTTCGGAGACAAAATAATAAAGCGTTCGAAATACAATTACCCATTGGTCCTGATCCATTCCAATATATATCTATAATGAATGAATAAGTCTTGGGTAGAGAAACGACCTTAAAGATCCTAAACCGAGGGTACCTGTCGCAAGCGAGTTGTCAGCAAGGGGCCATTTCTTTGAATAACGATCCATACCGGGAGGATACATTTTATGTTCCTCCTTTACAAATTTCTATTTGTTAAATTTTCCCAGTAAATTACAAGTAACTTAAACCATAAACGTAACATTTATGTGACCAATTAACTTTGTAACGGCTTACTAAATTTCCTCGGTTATTTATTTTTTTTTTTCGCCATTTTATATTTTCAAATATTTTCTCACTCAGTGGTGTATTCGAGAAATAAACTACAAACTTTATCTTCTACTATTTTAGTTAACTTAGAAAATTGAATAATTTTTCGTTTGAAATTATATTTACCTTCTAAAACGATTTTTAAATAGTTAACAGAAATAATACTCTAATTTTTTTTTGCAAATTACGGTAAATAGTATTTTGATTGGAATACAATATTGTAGAGTGTGACATTAGGTTAGCGATTGAAACGCATGCGCCAGGGACCATGGGAGTGAGTGAGAAATACTTTTGCGCTTGCGCTCTACTCCTTAATTAAGCACCAGTTGAATTTTTTCCAGTTATTATAGCTTCATTGTAAGTAATTGATTTTCGTTTAAAGATCTAATGTTTAAATTAGCTGTCGAGGGAACGTGGGTCAACATTTGGAAAATAAGAAAAAAAAAAGTGTGACACCTCTGGTTTTAGATGTAAGAACACGTGATTATAAATAGATACTAGCAAGCCACAGAACGTTATCGATTCTAAATGGCATTTAGAGCGCAGTGGAAGCTGCTACAATGTTGACCACATGATTTTTGATCATATACATATACAGCAATCTCTCAATCATAATTTGAACATCTGTGGAAATTTCCAAAACTCCCTGATGCTTCGACCCCAAACAGCACCACTCATGTCGGCTCGCACTTTTATACCCAAAATCCCGAGGGGGTTCTCGGTCTCGACATATGCGTGGAGAATCCACATAATATGACATGTAGACTAACCCTCCTTAAAAGTGGATTTCCAAGATTTTGAATTTCACATTTCAGAGAGAATATTCTTTCAAGTGGAGAAATTTACTATAATATTATGTAAAATAATGATTTACTCTCTAAATCTGAATTAAGTTAAAAATAACTAAATGTTAGTAAACTCATGGTTCACTTTTTGTTTTAGCAATTGAAAATATTAGTCAAACAATTTTAGACTGTCGTTAATTTTTAATGTCGTAAAATAAAAAATATAATTTCAAAAAAAATTTAGATAGAATTTTTTTTAAAACTATTACAATTTAAAGTCTCTAATTTCGCAGCAGCAGGAGAGAAAATATTTTCGCTTTAAAAAGATACAAAAAGCTCTAAAATGACTTCTAACGGTTTTTAAATTTTTAAGTACCTAACCTAAACTTTTAAACACGTTTCTTATTTAACTTTTTTTTTGATATTAATAATATTATAACTAAGTTGGGAGTTCTTAAGCTTCTTTAGTAGGAACAGGATAAAGTATTCAAGAACGTAAAATGCAGCAGCTAGGGCACAAGAATGATATTCGGAAAATTTACACTGTAGCTGAAAATTAGGTCTAGAAGATAAAGATCGAAAATAAAATCCACGGAATTTTTTTTCCCAAAATTATTTTTATAACTTCAAAAAATAATCATTTAAAAATATAATTATAAAAATCTGTTTAAAATTCTATTATTTGAACTTTCGATTAGCGGAACAAGGTCTATAGTTAATAATTTTGTTTGTTTCAGGTTAGTCGCAAGGATCGAACTTCCAAAGCAGAAAACAAGGATCCGAAGAAAAATTATTTTTGGGAATTTTGTATAAATTGCCCCATACTAGATCATGAATAAAAAATATAATGTTTTCCGCTTCAGGAAAAATTATTTTCTGGATTCAAATCATCAAATTCTTAATAGAGATTATTTATGGAAAATTTTATTGTGTGTTTTCACTGCAGAAAGAATTACTTCCTGGATTCAAATCATCAATTTTTAATGGAGATTATTTTTGGAAAATTCCATTCACATAGTTAATATTTTCTGTTTCCTAACAGTTCGAAAGAGCGAACATTCATCGCAAAGGACAAGGATCCGGAGAAAAATTAGTTTT
>JUFY01019181.1:0-13010 GCA_001855655.1 Leptopilina clavipes | reverse complement strand
GTCTTGACAGAGGCTGACAAGATTGGTGAACATAACCAACAAATCTACTTAATCTAGACCAAGAATAGACGGTCTTAACAGAGGCTGACAAGACGGACATTTTAGACTTAAAATTTATTCAAATCTGCCCGTCTTGTAAGTTCCTAATCAGATCCCTAACAGACCGTCTAAATCAGACGGGCTAGTTTAATGCTAGTCGGGAATCTAGACTGCCACAACATTTTTCCACACGGGTGTCTTAATAGAAAATTGCGTATGTTTTGTGATTAACTTGCAGTCTTAATATTTATTGTCAGGGTTGATTGTTGATATCAGTTTCACTCTTCTTATATTCAAAGATCCAATAGATAATACACGGAACATCAAGTTTTTCTGTATTCCCTTATATAGTTCAACTTTATCCTATGGTCAATTTTATTTCCACACACGAGGAATTCTTATCGTCCCAAGAGTCTGCTTCGATCATCTTTCAAATGTGGATATTTACGTCTGTATGGTATTATGAAAGGTTCCTTTATATACTTCTCTTGATCTTTTTTTTCCTTCAACCTCGACAAAATCTTCTTATCTACTTGAAGAAAATTAACAATTTCACTGAAATACTCGAATGAAATGAAAGATTATTTATTTTACTCCTCCTCGATTGTTATTGAATTTATTGAATTAACTGGTTGATTTTTACTTGAAAAAATTTTTCAAACTAAAAATTATTTTATTTTTAAATGAATCTAATGATAAAATGATGTTAATAACTTTTACTATTGTCAGCTAAGAACAATTAGCATAATTTGTGTCTGATTAGAAATTTTTGAAGTATATTTGAATAATATTAATAATAATAATAATTATAATAATAATAATATTAATAATTATTTTCTACTTTTTAGATTTATTTGCCATTGGAAGAGAAAAAATTGTTTTTTTCCTTTTTCCAATAGTAATTTTTTGTTTGTTTGTAATAAACATGTCGTGATAACATTTTACAAACTCATTACGAAAACTATTTTACTTAAAACGAATATAATCTTTGGAAATTCTCTTTACTGGGAACAATGAGAAATAGTTTTACCTTTAACTCTGAAGCTGTTGGCTGTAATGAAAATATATAGTCCATTATGCTCCGTAACTATTTTCCGCAACGATTTTCTACGGGGAATTTTTGGTTCACCAAGGGAAAAATACTTGTCTACTTTAATCCCTTCATCTTAATCCCTGAGAAAATTGGTCTCCTTCAATGCAATTGAAAATTTAAAGAATCGCTTTTTTTAATTATTCTTCACAGTATTAATTTTTATTTTTTATTTTCCTCTTTAGTTAATTTTATTTAATTTCTAAACTATATTTTTAATTTTACTTATCGCAATCATAAATTATTATTATTATTATTATTATTATTATTATTATTATTATTATTATTATTATTATTATTATTATTATTATTAATTTATTATCATCAATAATGATGATAATAATAATAAACGTGAAAAAAATCATTCAATAATAATAATAAATTATTTTCTTATACTGTCGGGAAAAATTTCTTTCAGAAAAAAAAGGTAAAAGTATTTTCTTGAAATTTCCAATAAACATCTTTCAATAAGACTAACGATTCCATTTTATCTTCACTTTTTAAAGGAAAGATAACATCACAAGTAATGTATTGGAGAGGAATTAAAGTATCGAGTTTAATCAAGATCCTAATAAGTGTTTGATATAAAAAGTTTTTTCTCAATAAACCAGAAGTTCATCTAAACTTTAGATTGAAGAAAAACAAGTTAAAAAAAAAAAAGAAGTTGTACTACAAACATAGGGACGAGAAAAGAAAAATGCATTTTCAAAAAGTCATTAGACTAAAATAAAAGACAAGAGTAGATGGCACATAAAATGAATTTATTAGTTCAGGTACTCATAAAAGTTTGGTTTTACAACTCCATATGGTATTCACACATAGAATCCGCAGTGAAAAGTCACACATCAAAAAGAAAAATTGAAATATTTATTCAAATTTTCTTTGTGCAAAAATAATAATAATAATAATAAATTGTTATTATTATTCGCGCGTTATTCAACATAACATGCGAATTCCAAAGAATGATGATAATAATAATAATAATAATAATAATAATAATAGTAATAATAATAATAATAATAATAATAATAATAATAATAATAAAAATAATAAAAATAACAATAATAATAATAAGAATAATAATAATTCATTCATTTAAATAAATATTCCATTAATGGTTAAAAATGTATCTAATAATTAAAAAAAATGTTTACTGTAAATATTTATATATTTTTTATATACTTTTTCAATTAAAGTTCTTCTATACACTCGTCTTTTTATGGACCAATGGAGAACAATCAATTCAAACATGCTCGCGCGTTATTCAACGTAACATGAGAATTCCAAAGAATGATGGGTTAGTTTTCAAATAATTCAATACACGCGGAATGAAGCTTACCACCCCAAGCATCACCCCCATTTTGACAAAGAGAAAAGCAGAATTATGCAAAAAAAAAAGAAAAAAAATGCTGTTAAAAGTACAAATGAAAATGATTTTATATAAAGGAAAGAGAGAGAGAGGACTGTCATTAACTTTGAAAATAATGATTCGGTGCAAGTTACATAATGAACGTATTGTCATTGTAAGCGAAAACTTTTATACATATATTACTAATTAAGGGGCTGAGAGATGCATATATGCGCTCATTACTCCAATTTTCAACTGGTTTTATTAATTTCTGTTTTATTGTTATGCAGTGTTAATTATTATTAAATATTCTTCATAATTAATTCGACATTTTCTATTTTTCATGAATGAAGAAAAAATAAATTTAAATAACTAAATTCTGAATCAGATTTTTTTGCACTAGTAGCAAAAATATTTTTCAGAGTCTATTTTTTATTATAGCAACGTTGTAAATTTTTAAGTTTGACATACCTGCAAATTTTTTGCACTAATATAATAAAATTAAACGCTGAAAAATATTTTTGACCTAAAAAAATTTCTTTTGCTACTAGTGGAAAAATTCTGATTCAGTGGAGTATTTTTATTTTATTTTTTTTTTAATTGACAAATGAATTATTTTTTTTTATTGACAGATAAAATGTCAGTATGAAGAGTGAAAATGAAAATTGATGGAAATAATATTGTAACGACGTGAAATGCATAAATTGCTTTTAGGTATCATAATTAAAGTGGTCAGACTATACAGTCACATGACATTATGAGCATGAGACTCGAGTGCAAGCCTTTGGTCCAGACTAGCCTCAGAAATCAATAAACGGCCATATGAACGTGATACTAGTACGCCATACCAGTTGCTTCAGTCAGTATAATGATACTGTTATACAAGAATTTTTTTTTTCAATGACAAAAAGAGAAAAAAAAATCTGTATTGCGGAATCAAATTGATTGTTTTACTTTTACATTAAAGAGAAAAGCACTGGGCTTTTGTGGGAATATTTTTTTAAAGGGAAATATTTATTTCATCAAAAGGTTCAAATTTTGTATACATGTTAATGTAAATGCACATGAATAAATAGAAATAATAATTTACATTGCTAATTATTAATTATTATTCATGATAATGATAAATTAACATATGTATTATATTATTTTGAAAGAAAATGTATGGTAAATATTCTATTAGTAGTAGAAGGAAAATTTACTAAGACGTGATATTTTTGAATTGTTGTATAATTTTCTGATCAGTAGAACAAGACATTTTATTTAGTCAGTCGTAAATTTTAAAAATACTTTAAACTGTTTTATCAGTAGTAAAAAATATTTAGTCAGACAAAGCTTTTCTGATTTCCTGAATTAATTGCCTAGTACTTGATGATTTCAACTACTAGGCAACTACAACTACTTATTCAGAACTAAAAAGAAATTTTTTCTAAATTACTTTTTCAGTAGTAAAAAACAGTTGTAGTCAGACCCAATTTTCCGGAATTATTTTTTCAGTGGTATAAAACATTTTCAGTCAGACAAAGCTTTTTTTATATCTTCACTTTAGTGTCTAAGTAGTTGAATTCAGTCAAAGTCAGTCAAATATTATATCCATTGAAATATATTTATAGACTAATATCATATTTAGTGGTAAAAAACGTTTTTAGTCAGACGTAACTTTTCAATTTTACTATTTTTTTAACTTTTCCTTAAAAAAGTTTTATTAGTAGTAAGAAATATTTTTTGTCAGACAAAATTTTTCTGAATTTAACAATTAAATGAATCAGTAGTATAAAAATTTTTAGTCAGTCATGTTTATTTTTTAATTTATATAGTAGTAGTTACGGACCCTTGCAGACGCATGTTTCCTGAATAACTTTTTCAGTAGTAAAAGTCATTTGTAGTCAGACCCAATTTTCCTGAATTATTTTTTCAGTGGTATAAAACGCTTTTAGTCAGACGTAATTTTTCTTTATTCTTCAACCAGTAGTAAATTAAATTGCAGTCAGATGTGATGTTTTTGAATTGATGTAATTTGTATATCAGTAGTACAAGGCATTTTAGTCAGACGCTACTTTTAAAAACCTCTTTATATTATTATATCTGTAGTAAAAAATATTTTCAGTGAGACGAAGCTTTTCTCTTTTCTTCCAATTGTTGTCTAAGTAGTAAAAGACAGTTATAGTCAGACCTGTTTTTAAAAATTCTCAAAATGCTTTATCAGTAGTAAAAATATTTTTAGTTAAGCGAAAAATTGATAAAACCATATTCTGTTTTTGAATTCACATAATTGTTGCCTCAGTAGTAAAAGATGGTTATAGTCAGACATCTTTTAATAGTTCGTTTAATTGTTATATCAATAGTAAAAAATATTCCAGTGAAACGAAGCTTTTCTTTTTTCTCCCAATTGTTGTCTAAGTAGTAAAAGACAGTCATAGTCAGACCTGTTTTTAAAAATCCTCAAAATGCTTTATGAGTAGTAAAAATATTTTTAGTTAGGCGAAAAATTGATAAATCCATATTTTGTTTTTGAATTCACATAATTGTTGCCTCAGTAGTAAAAGACAGTTATAGTCAGACATCTTTTAAAAGTTCGTTAAATTGTTATATTAGTAGTAAAAAATATTTTTAGTCAGACGAAGCTTTTCTCTTTTCTCCCAATTGTTGTCTAAGTAGTAAAAGACAGTTATAGTCAGACCTGTTTTTAAAAATCCTCAAAATGCTTTATCAGTAGTAAAATATATTTTTAGTCAGACGAGACTTTTTTGAATTCGCTTAATTGTTTCCTCAGTAGTAGAAGACATTTTATAGTCAAACGTTAGTACTTTTTCCCGCCTTTTCTAAAATCTTTCATTAGCATAATTTTTTAAAACACTATAATATTTTTTCTCTGATAAAACAAACGACTTAAAAAATAGAAAATTTTTTTTTCAAACTCCAATAATTTGTAACAATTGTTGAATATTTTTAGTCAGTTGTAACAATCGTTAAAATGAACGTAATAATGTTTTTTAAGACTAACTCATTTTTATTCTTCTCCGAATAATCTCAAAGCTCTAAACTAACCATTAAAGATTTTCAAAGATTCAATAATAATTCCACTTTCGAGCAAAAGAAGCAGATTTTTGAAAGGATTCGAGAAAATGGCATTATTGAATTCAGAATAATAATTTATGTTTCCCAGTAGACTCAGGCACCACTCGCATCTATTGGAATAAATTTAAAAGAATCTTTTAAAATTTCATCCTCTTTATTCCCCTTTACACATTATTGTTATTATTGTCATTATTGTTGTTGTTATTATTATTACAATTATTACCATAATCATCACATTACTTTTCCTGCGCAAGGATTGAGCACTTTTATTATTTCATTACTTTTTTATTACTATTCTTTAAAATTTTTGTTTTTCTACTTTCAAATCATATTTATTCTCTTCCAGTTTTCTTCTCAATTATATTTTTTCTTTTGAGGCAAAAAATAGTCGCTTTATTTTTTTCCCTTGTTGACTGCTTTGAAATATTGCTCAGAGTGTACAAAGAATCTACATGAATATGAAACAGAGTGTGTGTGTGTGTGTTTGTGTGTTGTTTGTATACATGGTGAGAGAAAATCTGGCGTGGAAACCAGTTAACCACGAGCGACAGATAGGGGTAAACTTATTACCATATGTGTGTTACGCTCCCTTGATTCGTGCCCAATTTTCCTCACGTCGGATCAAATTTATTATCCAAATATATAAGCTTACACTGAATCAATCGTAAGCAAGCAAAAGACAATTCAGATCAATTTGTTCAACTCATCATCAAAAGAGTCTATTATCTCGTGCGTGACAAAATTTCACCCAAAATCAATTTATTCCTGATTATTTCTCAAACGAATAAAGTCAATAACATTCTAAAATTAACTTCCGCTCTCGGGTCAATGACACATATTGCCGGCGACTGGAAAAATTTATTTACCTCCAAAAACGATTATTTGGAGGAGCAAGTTTTCAAAAGTTGATAAATTAAATTTTCTCCCACACAAAAAAAAGTGGAGATAAACACAAGAAAGTTAATCCAACTCCGCATATTTTTAAATTATTCAATTAAAAATCATTTTTTGAATACATTTCAGTGGAAGGGTAAAAAAATTAATTTTTAACTTTTAACATTTTTAAACAATTTAGATGAATATAAAAATTTTCTCAATAAAACACTTTTTTTGTCCAATTTTTTGTTATTTATTCATTTTTCATTGTTCTAGAAAATTATAATTTTTATTTAAATCCAACTTTTAATTGTTTTTTAAAGTTTTCAAAATTAAATTCTTTACTCTTTTACCAAAATGCATTTACAATTTTAATATTGTCTTTTTAATTCAAAATGTGAAAATATGGAGTTGGACTAAACTTTGGTTCCAATTGTTTCTCGAATTAATCCTTATGAACCTTACAAATCGATTTGGCATTGTTAAATTTAAGAAAGAAAAATTTTTTTTATTAACAAAGAATTCTCAATTTACAAATATCTGGAGTTCATCAATGAAGATTTATGAATTATAATTTTAATTATTTTTACTATAGAGAAAATTACCAAAAACTTTAATAAATCTTCAATTATGATAAACATAGTATTAAATCAATGTAAATTAAATAATTAAGTTCAATTTGTTATAACTATTATTCAGCATTGTTTAAACAAATAATTCGTGTTATTTATTTACTTTTTTCCCATTTCACCTAGAAAGATGCGGTATTTTCCTAATTTTGCAATTTATGGAGCTAATTATAATAACCGATAAATATTAAATGTCAAATCGCTATTTTAACATTTGTTTAAACAAATAATTGTTCTTATTCATTAACTTTTTTCCTATTGCATCTACAAAGTTGTAGTTTTTTTTTAATTTGCAATTTATGGATCTAATCATAAAAAATAAGGAATATACATGAAATTATTAATTAAACAATTATTTGTTTAAACAATCGTTAAGATAATGATTTAACGTAAATTTATTATTATTATATTTAGCTCCATGCAAAATTAGAGGGAAAAAATGCATTCTTCATCGTGCATTGTAAAAAATTAAGCAAATATTAATAATAATTTCTTCAAACTTTGAAGTGTTTAAACAATTGTTGAAATAATGATTTTACAATTTCTTCTTTATTTTTTATTATGTAAAGCTTGAGAAATTGCAAAATTGGGAAAAAAGTAATTTTTTTTAGGTGCACTGTGTCATTTCTTTCTCTCTTTTTTGAAATTTCTCGAAAAAACAAAATATGGATTTATCAATTTTTCAAAACTTAGTAATCTTTTTGTTTGTTTATCAAAGCAAGATGCCAATTAAGTGATACATTTTTTTTCGTATGATTTTTGTATTTATTTCAAAATTTAAATAAATAAGATTATTAAAGATTCAATAAAATTTCTTCATTGCCGTAAATAATGCAATGAAAGAAATTTTTTGAATGTTATGCCAATGAAATTAGGAATTTATTCTCCCCAAGTTTAATGAGAAAATAAAACCCAAAGGGGGAAAAAAAAGAAGTAAGTTATCCCGAAGCGGGAGTAGGTAAAAATAAATATATATCTCTCGTTAAGTATTCCATTATTTTTTATTTAAGTTTCGCTTGTGCGATTGTTTGATACTTTACTAGTAAATTGTTGTTTATTGCAATAGTTTACCAAGAGAATATATACACAACATTGTTATACAGGGGGAGAGAATGACCCATTTTTGGTAATTTCGCTCAGGGGAATTTTTTTCCCCTCCTATCTATATATATATATATATACATATAAAGGTACAACTCTCGGTATCAAATAAATAGATCTCTTTGTGTCTCCCTTTTTTTTCTGAAATATCGATTACCCGAGTAACGAATGAGACCTAGTGAAACAAATGGAATCAGCGTCGCTAAAACAAGCAAAACAAAGTTGGAGGTTTGCAATTTTTGTAGGAAAAAAAGTCCAGAGAGGATAATCCCGCCAATCTTTCAAACGGATTACAAAAGGCTGTGGATGCATTCTCTCTCTCTCTCTCGAAGACCCCAGAAGGAAATTCTTTTCATTTCGGTTTTTTTCCTTTTATATTCTCGTGATATATAAAAAGAAAAACTGATCGAGATGGTGTACAAAATTCAAGAAACTTTTTTCAGAAATTCTTTACAAGAATTTTCTGTTTTAATTTAACAAGCGAGAAATAAAATAGTAGTAATAAAAATAGGAGAATAAAGAAGGTAGGGAGGAAATAATGAAAAGAAGGGGGAGGAAAATATTCTTTTTTACGAATGAAAATATAGTTTACTTTTATTTCTCTTTCATGTTCTCTCTCTCTCTCTCTCTCTCTCTCTCTCTCTCTCTCTCTCTCTCTCTCTCTCTCTCTCTGTGCTTTGAAAAAAACTTCTTCCATTAAAAATTAAAATTATACTCGGCAAGAAGGAAAGTATAATTATTAGGAAATGTTTTTCAATTACTGTATATATATTCTCTGTAAATTGAAGAAGAAGGAAAATTTCAATTCGGGTAAAATTCGAAATTTCTTTTTTTTTTTTAATTTTTCTTTAATAATTAAAAGAGAATTTTGGAAATTCTGGAATTTTTATTTTACGAAATTAGAAAAATACATAATTCTGTCTAATTTACGTTTTACTACTGAGTGGAAAAGTGAAAAGTTTGATTAACTAAACATGTTTGTACTACTGATACCAAGAGAAAAAAATTGTTAATTCGCTTTGACTTACAAGTTTTTGTTTTACTAATGAGGCAACAATTGGGAGAAAAGAGAAAAGCTTCGTCTGACTAAAAATATTTTTTACTACTAATATAACAATTTAACGAACTTTTAAAAGATGTCTGACTATAACTGTCTTTTACTACTGAGGCAACAATTATGTGAATTCAAAAACAAAATATGGATTTATCAATTTTTCGCCTAACTAAAAATATTTTTACTACTGATAAAGCATTTTGAGGATTTTTAAAAACAGGTCTGACTATAACTGTCTTTTACTACTTAGACAACAATTGGGAGAAAAGAGAAAAGCTTCGTCTCACTGAAATATTTTTTACTACTGATATAACAATTCAACGAACTTTTAAAAGATGTCTGACTATAAACGTCTTTTACTACTGAGGCAACAATTATGAGAATTCAAAAAAGTCTCGCCTGACTAAAAATATTTTTTACTACTGATAAAGCATTTTGAGAATTCTTAAAAACAGGTCTGACTATAACTGTCTTTTACTACTTAGACAACAATTGGGAGAAAAGAGAAAAGCTTCGTCCTACTGAAAATATTTTTTACCACAGATATAACAATATAAAGAGGTTTTTTAAAGTAGCGTCTGACTAAAATGCCTTGTACTACTGATATACAAATTACATCAATTCAAAAACATCACATCTGACTACAATTTAATTTACTACTGATTGAAGAATAAAGAAAAATTACGTCTGACTAAAAGCGTTTTATACCACTGAAAAAATAATTCAGGAAAATTGGTTCTGACTACAACTGTTTTTACTACTGAAAAAGTAATTCAGAAAAAATTTCTCTTTAGTACTGAATAAGTAGGATATAATATTTGTCTGACGCAAACTGACTAACTACTTAGAGAATAAATTTAGGAAATCAGAAAGCTTTGTCGGACTAAACAAATTTTTACTACTGACGAAACAATTTAAAAAATTTTTAAATGATATGTCTGACTATAACTGTCCTTTACCACTATAAAGGACAGTTATAGTCCTAAATAAAACCACAAAAAAATAAAGAAAATCTAAATAAATATAAATAAAATCTAAAATCTAAATCTGACTAAAAATGTCTTTCACTATTGCTATTGATACAACAGTTTTAAAAATCTATTTTTTAAATTATTTTATTTTCGAATTTAAAAAAGCTTTGTCTGACAAAAAATATTTTGTCTGACAAAAAATATTTTGTCTGACTAAAACTCTACTTTTCTACTGTTAACGAAAATTTTTAAGAATTCTGCAAAAGTTTTGTCAGATTAAACATATGTTCTTACTACTGGTAACAGACTAACATTTACTAAATGCTTTGTCTGACAATAAGTGAAAAATTTCTTACAACCAGTATTAGCAGAATATGGAAATATTGAAAAATACTTTTTCTGGTTAAAAAAGTGTTGATTAATTAAGTATAAATTCGGATAAATGGCACATTTGGTTTTAGTATATTGTAAATTCCGGTAAATATATATATATAGAGAGAGAGAAAATATGCAGAAATTTATGACTATCATGACTAGGTAGGATTTCACTTAAGACCATATAATCCCCTTCACAAGCGTTTCATGTTATAATCGACGCGCCTTGCAGTGACCAAGCAAAGCACGCAACCCAGGAGAAATAATATATATTCTTCCACCCTCTTGAACTCTAATATATTGTTCTAAAAATAGAATTTATCTGAGGTATCATTTAAATAGTCATTGCTTTACAACGATCCATTAATTTTGTTTCTTATTCAATAGTGTCACTCATTGATCACATTCAATTTCTTTTTTTATAATTCAAGATATTTCATTTCATTTTTTTTTTTTTTGCCAAAAAAAATTCTTACAGGAAAACAAATTTGAGTGTATTTTATTTTTGGTTTTTATATAATTTTTTCTTTCTGTATAAACATTTTTATCATTACCTATGTGTCATCTTACAAAACAAGTTTTGTTAATTTAGGGAAATTTTTTTAAAAATCTTTTTAAACTCTGAAATTCATAGAGTAATGAAAAATGTAAGAAAGACGTTCGTATACTTTGAAAAGAAATTCCCTTGCGGCTTTGGCCTTCGTGAAACGTTTAAAGTGCAAATGGGAGGGAACATTTTAGAAAGAGTGCCTCTAAAAATTGAATGTATTTTTTTATTTATTAAAATAGTAAAACTAAAATGACTAAAGTATTAAAGAAAGAAAAAAAAATTCACATGCTGCAAAGTGGGTTTTTTGTTTTCTTTATTAAAGCAATTTTCTTCTTTATAATTTATTATGATAATAGCAGTTTGTACTTATATTAGTACATAAAAAAGTAAATTTAATTTTCCATACATATATACACCCAGAAAAAAGATATATTTGTCTCTGAGCCAACTAAACTATTTATTTGGAACAAATAAATTTTATTTGGAACAGATAAATTTTATTTGGAACAAATAAATTTTATTTGGTTCAAATAAAATTTTTATTTAAAACAAATAAATAATTTAGTTGGCTCTGAGACAAATATACGTTTATTTAACTCAATTAAATTAGGTATATTTGGTTCAAATAAAACATTTCTCTGGGTGTATAAAACGTATAGGAAAATTCTATAAACATTTTTCCGAAATATTATTATTATTGGATTATTTTATGTCTGATACAAATATATATATATATATATATGCATTTGTCTTCCGTAATGCAATCATGATAAGTAGAAAAATTTTTCTTTATATTTATAGACACTTTACGAGAAAGAATGATAAAAATAAGGCATAGAATAGAAAATTTTTCCGCGATTTGTTTGATTTTTTGGAAATAACACGAATGAGTCAAATTGAAGATGAATTTTTACACTTGTATGATTTTGAAACATCTGGTATTACCAATGTAATAACGGAAAGAATGTATGTTATTCGTTGAATATTTTTACATGTTCTTTTACATTCACGTAATACATTTATGATTTTTTCAATAATAGAAAAATTTTTATAACCGAAATAAAAAATGGAGAAAAAAAATTCCGCATTGTTTCTGTCTCTCTAAAACTGTTTTATACTATTTACGATAGATTTGTTAAAATTTGGTAAAACTTGTTCTGACTAAAGATGTTTTTCCAACTCATCATAGAATAAAAATAATTCTGATAATTTTTGTCTGACTGAAATAAGTCCTTTACTACTTAGGTTGAAAAAATAAGAATTCTAAAAAGTTTTGTCTGACTAAAAAATTTTTCTACTACTAATAACAGAATCATAAAAATTCTCAAAAATTATGTCTGACCAAAATTATTTTTTACTACTGGTAACAGAATAAAAACAATTCTGAAACATTCAGTCGGAGCTTCAAAGTATTTTTATACTCATAACAAAAAAAAACGAGAATTCTAAAAAGTTTTGTCTGACCAAAAATATTTTTAACTACTGATAACAGAATAGAAAGAATTTTAAAAAGCTTTTTTGAGAATAAATAATTTTACTACTAATAAAAAGCTACCAACAATCCGAAAATGTATTGTCTGACTATAGAAGTCACTTACTACTAAGATATAAGAATAAACAAATTTTAAAATTCTAAAAAAATTCTTTTTTCTAAATAGTCAGACAAAAGTCTGACTAAAAATATTTGGACCACTAATTGCAGAACAATACGAATTCTAAGAAGCTTTGTCTGACTAAAACTGATGTTACTACTTTTATAGGAAACTAACAAGAACTTTAAATTTTTTGGGCTGACTAAACGTGTTCTTTACTACTGATAACGTTAAACAATTTTTTGAAAGTTTTTATTGACTAAAAGAGTTTATTACTATATTAATATAAAAATGATATTTATTAATA